>LOEQ01001207.1:192821-208290 GCA_001685075.1 Bramus lutescens
GCAGTGTTTAAATGAATACAATTTATGTGTTGTTATTTTGGGGTATAAGCTAGCGTGCGGGACCTGGGCCGGACGAAAAACAGGCCCGTTCCCCTTTCACTACATCCAAGGTTAAAAATATACCATGTAATTGGTAAATTCAAGATGACAAGTTATAAAATATCTCTGGTAAGATTACAATCAATACAGGAAATATCAGGAAGGTGGGGGCTGGGGTGTGATTAAATAAAGGAACATGGAATCCTATATGGAGTCTTGACTGAAGGAAAGCTGTGGAGCCATGAGGCAAGGCAATAGTGCAAGCACAAGCAAGCACATGCAGACTAACAAGGAATAAGCAAAATTGGGCAAGACAACCTGTCAGCAGACCAAAAACACGGTAACTAACGACACGCACTCCTAGCCAATCACAACACACCAGCAGTGATGGACAGTCTTCAAAGAACCAACCAGAAACGTTCCTTCAGCAGCTTAATTTCCCTAACCCCGTAAAAACCCTCAACCTGTTTGCAATAAAGAGCCTCCGTATTGGAATCTGCTGGAGTCTGTGCCTTTGACTTTGTGTCTTCTCACCCCCCACCCGCACACCCCCATTTAAACGGGGACTGCACACAGGCAGCAGCAACAAGCCAGAGAAAAACTACAGAGCAAAGCTTATCAGGCAAGAGCTCATTAAACGCTTTCATGAGTATGACTTGGTGAATACACGGTCCCACGCTCAGATGAAAAGGGTAACCCATGCGGAGACCTAGACAGGAGGAGGAAGTATCAGCTGCAGGCTGGAGGAATGAGTGGAGCCACTCCTTTTAGAATGCAATCTCTCCTACAAAATTTGCTTTTTTGTGTGCCCCAAATCCTTTGCTCACCAGACAATCCATCATTTACTTACTTAAATCTTACTTAAGGTTCAAGGAGTGGCTCCGTGGATAAAGCCCTTGCCATGTAAGTCTGAAAACAGGCGTTTGTACCGCCTGCCCCCGTGTGAAAGTTAGGCGGTCACCCAGGAGATAATGGCAGGGTGTCCCTCAGGATGAACAGGTTAGCTCGACCTGCCAAAATGGGTGAACTCTAGGTTTCAAAAGAGGCCAGGCATCTATAAGGTAGAAAGTGATGGAGGAAGGTAACCTAGGTCAAGTGTTTCCACATACGTGTGCTCACAGATAAGTGATCTCTCCTTCTCTTTCTGTCACACACATGCACACCCACCCCCCACACACACTCACTTACACACACATACCTTGAGTGAAATACCCCTGGAAAAAGGAAAGATGCAGGCCCATTCCACTGCCCAGAAAGGTTTCTTCAGGAAGTGCTACCAAATGCACACTGTGAGACATGCCCAGAATCTGCTCTTCTTCCCTTTCCTCTCTCCACACCAGAACTCCCTTTGGCTTTAGACCAGCTTGAAGCCTTGGGAGCCAGTTTGCAGAAGGATGACCTGCAAGAACAAAACCTGACTTTGTCATCCAAACTGTTCCTTGAATATTTCATGCTTCTGGTTTTCCTTGTGGTACAATCTCCCATGATTCAATTTAAAATTCTGGTTTGTTTCTGCTCACTTTTCAGACGGTATGATCTGAGCATCTCAGTGGGCCAAACCGTGTATGAGCTTCTCAAGTCTGCTTCCTGGTGAAGCTGCGTTCTTGCTTCCCACCGTGTAACTGTCTAACCATCCTGTCCCTTGTGGGAGATACCACATTTGATACATCTGTGGTAGAACACGAACCGCTGCCCATATATGTAAAATGTCACACTTTGAGTCCAGGCTCTGGCCCCTTGGGGAAGAGAGCAAGATTACTTTGCTCCTGGCTTAGAGAATGAGGACGAAAGGGACCTGCATAATGAGGGTATCAAATTGTCTTTTTATCCTGACACCAGGACTAGAAACGTGAGGAATCTGTGGCACAATTAAATACCTGAGATCACAAAACGTGAGTTCAGAGAGGGCTAATTTAGAAATTATTGTCAGAACCCGTGGAGGAATGGTATTAATAGAGGAGAGAGAGAGAAGTCACCAGCAGCAAAAACCCCTCAGAGGGACCAAGGTCATGGTTTTCCTCTTAGAAAATAAGCAGAAAGTCAAGGATGGTGGGTTTATTTATAATGGCACCACAACAATTCCAAGATGGGTATGATGAAGAAGAATTTGCAGTGACCGAGCTGGTTGTAGAAAGGAGCTCCTATTCCTTTTTAAAAAATCTGTTGGTAGGAGTGTTTTTGCTGCATGTATGTCTGTGTCCCTGTGTGCAGCACCCTCAGAGGCCAGAAGAGTGTTTATGCTTGCGTGTATGCCTGTGCCCCCATGTGCAGCACCCTCAGAGACCAGAAGACTGTTTCTGCTTGCGTGTATGTCTGTGTCCCTGTGTGCAGCACCTTCAGTGGCCAGAAGAGAATATAAGATGTCCGGGAACTGAAAGGACACAGTTGTGAGCTGCCCTGTAGGTGCTGAGGATGGAGCCAGGGTCCTCTGGAAGAGCAGCCAATGAGCTTAGCGGCTGACCCACAGGGCTTCTGCTCCTTTAAAGGATAAGGGGAAAACTTTACATTCTAGATTTCCCCTCTAGCCTCATGTTTTGGTGAAGGAAGAAAGTGCCTCTCTCTAACACTGTTTACTCAGCTACTGTCGCTGCTGCTGTCACCACTGCCCCCCTCCCCAACACGCACATACAAAATAAAATTGCGGCAGGAAATGGTAAATGATTAAAGTCCCAGATGAGGGGAAACTAAGATCAATCCTAAAACATATGTGAACTCTAAAGAACTTTCAAGGATAGTCTATTCATCCTTATTCGAGAAAGCAAAAAACACGAGAGAAGCTTGCTAATTAAATGAAGATATTTCCTGCCACTCAGCCAACTGAAAGTCCCCCAAGCCATTTCAAAGAGAATGCCCGTGTCTATTTGAAATCCTTGTTTCTGGACGATGAATAAAGCTGGCGCTTTTGAACAGGGCATGACTGATGTAAAGCAAAGGAAAGGGACCGAAAGGAAGATGAACATAAGAATGTTCCATGCGTGCATAACGACAAACCTAAACAAGACCAGGATCAGACAAATATCCTTAAAGAAAAGCACATGCAGTAAACCATAGAGCTGAGTTTCCTCTTCAGTAGCTGGTGTTTGGACAATGGTAACTCTGGGTGTGGTGTCAAAGCTAGTGGAGGGGAGAGGAAACCACGGAACCACTTGGCACCTGACAAAGTGACATACTGACAGCCCAACAAAGGCATAGAAAAACAAATAGATGGCAGGAAGAGAGGTACCAGGAAAGGCAGCCTTGCTTTGGAGAGTTCTCACACCAGCTTCCCATGGGGAAAGAAAGAACAGGATCCACTTGGTCTCTGGATAGGGCACTTCCTGCAGAGCAGGAGAAACTTGACTCCGAATGCAGGACACACAGGTTTCTCCTCCTCTAGCTTGTCTTGGAGGGTGATCCTCAATCAGAACATAGAGGCTTTGATTCTTTCGGCCTTCCTTGTGATGGACGGATGTGTCCTTTAAGAACAAACTAAGAGTTGGAAATTAAGAACCAGCAGAGATAAACTTGCTTGTACCAGATCTTTGGCCATAGGAGGTCTTAGTCTACATACGTGGAGATGTTTTAGCATATGTTAAAACTGGATAGAAGAAATAAGAAATGGTATTCTATTGCAGTGGGATGAACCAGTCATAAACTGTTTGGGGCAAAACCCCACCACCACTCTCTTTTATGGTGGGGGTACTGGGGATCAAATCCAGGGCCTTAGTTATGCCAAGCTACATTCCTGGCCTCTAGCCAACAATAATATGGTGTTTGTTGTAAAATGTGTAGAAGAAAGGCATGTTGTATCACAAACAAACAAAAAAAAAAGCCTGAGGTGATGGACCACCATGATCTGATCATCACACAACATGTGCAGGCTCTAACATACGCATGTATCACATCCCAGCCATGCATTTGTATACAACTGTCAATTAAAAATAAAATGCAATGACAGACTGCAACTGCAGGCTCTAACATACGTATGTATCACATCCCAGCCATGCTAAACATATGTTGACAGTTAATTTTTATTTTAGCAATGACAGACTGCAACTGCAGGCTCTAACATACGTATGTATCACATCCCAGCCATGCATTTGTATACAACTGTCAATTAAAAATAAAATGCAATGACAGACTGCAACTGCACAGAATGGACCAAGGGGTGAGTGGCCAGCCCCCCAGCTGGACAGAGCAGTCTCTAAGCCCCAGGCTCCAGGGCGAAACCCTGGGCCTCTCCCCAGTCTACCTCAGTTGCAGTTGCTGGCCAGCTGGCAAGCCTCCTGCAGGCTGGCTGCTCCCACACTCTCCCCCACTGGACCCTGTAATCTGCAAGTCTCCCTCGCTCCCAAACCCACGCAGCCCCTGTGACCTCACTGCACCTCTGAGACACTGACTGTGATTGCACAGTGGACCAAGAGAGGATCCCTGAGAGACAGACACCGACTGCAAGGATTGGATCAAGAGGCAAAGACATTTCCTGTACCAACTGAAGGAGGAGCTGGGTAGATGTCAATGCAAAAATATATTCAACAACCTAACGAACAAGATGACAACACCAGAAGCTAGAGGTCCTACAACAGGAAGACCTGCACACCCTGACCCAGAAGAAGCAGAAGAAACGGACCTTAAATTAACTATATGAAGATGATAGAGACCCTTAAAGAGGAAATGAAAATTTCCCTTAAAGAAATGGAGGAAAAGATAAATATAAAATTGGAAGAAATCAATCAATAAATAAAGAGAGCCAAGAAAACCAAGAAAAGACAGTCGAACAGGTGAAGCAAACAGTTCAAGACTTGAAAATTGAAATACAGGCAAGAAAGAAAACACAACCAAGGGAATTCTGGAAATGAAAAATCCGGGTAAATGAACATGAACTACAGATGCAAGCATAACCAAGAGAATACAAGAGATGGAAGAGAGAATCTCAGGAGTTGAAGATACAATAGAAGAAATAGATTCATTGGTCAAAGAAAATGTTAAATCCAACAAATCCTTAACACAAAACACCCAGGAAATCTGGGACACCATAAAAAGGTCAAACCTAAGAATAATAGGGGTAGAAGAAGGAGAAGAACTCCAGCTTAAAGGCACAGAAAATATATTCAACAAAATCATAGAAGAAAACTTTCCCAACCTATAGAAGTACATGCCTATGAAGGTATACAGAGGTTACAGAACACCAAATAGACTGGACCCAAAAAGGTCCCCTTGCCATATAATAATCAAACTACTAAACATACAGAATAAAGAAAAAAACATTAAGAGCTGCAAAGGAAAAAGACCAAGTAACAAATAAAGACAGACCTATCAGAATTACACCAGATTTCTTAATGGAAATTCTGAAAGCCAGAATGATAGATATGCTGCAGGAACTAAGAGACCATGGATACAAACCCAGACTTGTACCCAGCAAAGCTTTCAATCACCATAAACAGAGAAAAGAAGATATTACATAACAAAACCAGATTTAAACAATACCTACCCACAAATTCAGTCTTACAGAAAGTACTAGAAGGAAAACTCCAAACCAAGGAAGTTAGCTGCACCCATGAAAACACAGACAATAGATAAACTCACACCAGCAAACTCCAAAGAAGGGAAACACACAAACACTAACACCAAAAAATAACAGTAATTAACAATAACTGGTCATTAATATCTCTTAATGTCAATGAAATCAATTCACCTATAAAAAGACACAAGCTAACAGAATGGATATAAAAACAGATTTCATCCTTCTGCTGCATACAAGAAACACACCTGAACCTCAAAGACAGACATTACCTTAGAGTAAAGGGCTGGGAAAAGATTTTCCAATCAAAAAGACCTAAGAAACAAGCTGGTGTAAACATCTAACAAATGGACTTCAAACTATAATCAACCAAAAGAGATGGGGGAGGACACTTTATACTCATAACAGAAAAAAAAAGTCTTTCAAGACGAAGTCTCAATTCTGAAAATCTATGCTTCAAATATAAGAGCACCCACATATATAAAAAAAATTACTAAAGTTCAGCTCTCACACCAAATCCCACACACTAATAGAAGGAGACTTCAACACCCCACTCTCACCAATGGACAAGTCTGCCAAACAAAAACTTAACAGAGAAATAAGAGAACTCGCAGATGTCATGACTCAAATGGGCTTAGCAGGCACCTACAGAACATTTCACCCAAACACAGAAGAATACACCTTCCTCTCAGCACCTCATGGAACCCTCTCTAAAATTGACCATGTATTCAGTAACAAAGCAAACCTCAACAGATACCAAAAAACTGGAATAATCCCCTGCATCTTATCGGATCACCATGGCTTAAAGTCAGAATTCAGTAACAACACTAATTGCAGAAAGCCTACAAACTCATGGAAACTGAACAATGCTAAATTGAATCACCCCTGGGTCAAGGAAGAAATAAAGAAATAAATTAAAGACTTCCTAGAATTCAGCAAAAATGAATGCATGACAAACTATGGGACACCATAAAAGCAGAGCTGAAAGGAAAGTTCATAACACTAAGTACCCACATAAAGAAAATAGAGAAAGCTCACACTAATGACTTAACAGCACACCTGTAAACTCTAGAACAGAAAAAAAGCAGACTCACCAAGGAGTGTAGACAACAGGAAATAATCAAATTGAGAGCTGAAATCAATAAAATAGAAACAAAGAAAACAATTCAAAGAATCAATGAAACAAAGCTGGTTCTTTGAGAAAATCAACAATATAGACAAACCCTTATTTAAACTAACCAAAAGAAATAGGGAGAATATCCTAATTAACAAAATCAGAAATGAAAAGGGGGACATAACCACAGACAAGGAGGAAATCCTAAGAATCAATTGAATACCCGATATTTGACAAAAAAATCTAAAATTATACAATGGAAAAAGGAAAATTTCTTCAATAAATGGTAATAGCATAATTGGATGTCAACATGTAGAAGAATACAATAGACCCATATCTATCCTCATGCACAAAACTCAAGTCCAAATGGATCAAAGACCTCAACATAAATCCAGCCACATTGAACCTCATAGAAAAGAAAGTGAGAAGCAGCCTTGAATGCATAGGCATAGGAGACCACTTCCTAAATATAACAGTAGTAGCACGGATACTGAGAGCAACAATAAATAAACGGGACCTCCTGAAACTGAGAAGCTTCTATAAGGCAAAGGACATGGTCAATAGGACAAAACAGCAGCCTAAAAACCTAAAAGCCTAAAACAAAAAAAAGTCGGATAAGATCTTTACCAACCCCACATCAGACAGAGGACTAAACTCCAAAACATAAAAACAACAACAACAACAACAAAAAACCTCAAGAAACTAGACATCAAAATACCAAATAATCCAATTAAAAGATGGGGCACAAATCTAGGCAGAGAATTCTCAACAGAAGAATCTCAAATGACCAAAAGACACTTAAGGAATTGCTCAGCAATCCTTAGCCATCAGGAAAATGCAAATCAAAACAAGTCTGAGATATCATCTTACACCTGTCAGAATGGCTGAGATCAAAAACAGTGATGATAGTTTATGATTGAGAGGATGTGGAGTAAGGGGAACACACCTCAGTTGCTGGTGGGAGTGCAAACTTGTACAGCCACTTTGGAAATCAATATGGTGGTTTCTCAGAAGATTGGAAATCCATCTACATCAGGACATACCACTCTTGGGCATATACCCAAAGAATACACTCATACCACAAGGACATTTGCTCAGCTGTGTTCATAGAAGCATTATTCATAATAGCCAGAACTTGGAACAACCTAGAAGCCCCTCAATCAAATAATGGATAAAGAAAATATGGTACATTTGCACAATGGAGTACTACTCAGTGGTGACAAACAATGACATCTTGAAATTTGCAGGCAAATGGATGGAACTAGAAATAAAACCAGGTAACCCAACCCCAAACACAGTATGTACTCACTTATAAGTTGATATTAGACATAAAGGAAAGGATAACCAGCCTATCGTCCATGACTCCAGAGAAGCTAGATAACAAGGAGAACCCTAAGAGAGACATACATGGATCCCCTTGGAAGGGGAAATAGGCAAGATCTCCTGAGAAAATTAGAATAGGGAGGGAGGGGGAGTATGGGAGGACAGAAAATAACGTAAGGGAACGGGATGGTCAAAATTGGGGAAGGACAGAGAGGGGGAGCAAGGAAAAGAGATATCTTGATTGAGGAAGCCATTATGGGGCTAGTGAGAAACCTGGCACTAGGGAAATTCCCAGGAATCCACAAGGATGACTCCAGCTAAGACCCTAAGCAATGGCAGAGAGGATGCCTGAACTGGCCTTGCCCTCTCATCAGATTGGTCACTACCTTAATTGCCATCATAGAACCTTCATCCAGCAACTGATGGAAGCAGATGCAGAAATCCACAGCTAAGCACTGGTCTAAGCTTCAGGAGTCCAGTTGAAGAGAGGAAGAAGGGATAATATGAGCAAAGGGGTCAAGACCATGATGGGGACACCCACAGAGACAGATCTGAGCTAGTAGTGGGAGCTCACTGACCCTGAAATGACAGCAGGAGGAACCTGCATAGGCTCAAACTAGGTCCTTTGAATGTGGGGGACGGTTGTGTGACTTGGGCAGTTTGTGCGGCTACTGGCAGTGGGACTAGTGATTTATCACTAGTGCTTGAACTTGGTTTTTTTTTTTTTGAGCCCATTCTTTTTGGAGAGATACCTTGATCAGTCTGAATATAGGGGGGAGGGCCTTGGTATGGCCTCAAAGTGATGGGCCAGACTTTGTTGACTCCCCATGGGAAGCCTTACTCTTTCTGATGAGTGGACGGGGGCAGTGGGAGGAGGGGAGGGCGTGGGAACTAGGAAAGGTATGTAAAATGAGAAAAAACTGTTTTAAAATAAATAAAATTAAAAAATAAAATGCATCTTTAAAAGTAGTTCTGTTTTCCCGTTCATTTGCCCTATTTTGTGTCTCACCTACTTCCACCTCTGCGAGCAATGTCTGAAGAGCCCCAGCTCCTCCTCACTCTTCTCAAGAGACTCTGAAAGCAAAGGAATCAAGACTTGGGCAGGAGTTGTCACACACATGCAGGTGACTCTTGGGATGCGGGATTGCAGCAGTGCCACACCCAGTGTAAGAACCCCAGGAGATGCTGAAACCCTGGTGTGGGGACCATCTCAGAACAGACCTCCTGAGCTCTTAACCTTGACTCCAGGGCTGAGACGCTGCCTTGAGGACAATGGTAGTCTTTGTGCTCCATGCTCTCCCCCAACGGGGAGCTTGTCTCTGTCTCCTTTCTCATTGCTGTGACCCAAGCTTGACAGGAAGTTACTTAGAGGAGAAAGGCTTTATTGGCACACAGCCCTTCATGGTGGGGAAGGACGGCAGCAGATCCTCCCAGGTCTGTAGTGAGCGGTAGATGGAGGAGCTCAGCTCACCTTTTCATTCAGGCAACACTTAGACCTATGGAATGACGCTGCCCACATTTAGTATAGACTTCTTACCTCAGTGAACCTAATCTAGTGAGTTCCCCACAGATATCCCGAAGGTTTGTCTCCTAGGTAAGTCTACATCCTATAAAGATGACAGTCAATATTAACCACCCTGAGGGGGGAAATCCCAGTTCTGTTTATCCAGCAAACGTGAGCTGAAGGCTGACAGGGTGCCGGGCCCCTGGAGATGCTTTGGAGGCTGCTAGGCAGATCCTCGTTTGTTCTTACAAAGAACAGAGCTGCCTACTGACTGCTCAGGTTGCTCTCCGCTTCTGCTCAGTCTCATCTCTGGCTCTGAATGAAATGATGTGTCTTCGTTTAAGGGCTAGCTGATGCCATTAGCACTTGTGCCCCAGTTTTCTGTGCCAAGTTTGGGGCATATATCTCAGCTGTATATATCCTTTTTCATTGGCTATTGCATCAACCAAATGATAGGCTAGTGTTTAATACATTACTAGGTGATGGTGTCTGCTTACCTGTTAACAATTTGCAAACTGATACGTGCCACATCCCACTGGCTAATTGCACCCCACAGCCCACTGCATCCTTACTGCACTAGGCTAAATCTCATACTAACTGGCTTAACACTGTCTTGTCCAAGGACCGATCTGCAGAGGATTACATAGACAGAGTGCACTCACGCAGAGAGTATCAGACTACATTAAATGACAAAGACGTTCCTAGCCACCACTGGTAGGAGAAACATGTTGATAAAGCCTGCTTTTGAAAGAAGAGTTAAAAAGTAACATTTCCCACAACTCTCCCTGTAAAGAGATATCCGGATAGGAAGAAAGGGGAAGGGATGAATCAGAAAGCGAAAGGTATTCTCTCTAGAGATATCCATCGAGAGACAGGATGCTCCACCATCCGGCAAGAAAGCCTACACCTCTGTGTCTTCTGCTGGCTGCTCTCTATATATCCACTATTGAAGAAGCCCTGTGTTTGTGGGTCAACATATGAACTAAGCACCAACAAAATTCAGCCCATTTGCCCTAAAATAGAAATTTAAGATATATGTCACTACAGTTGCTAAATTTTGAGATCACTATTTATTTAGAAAAGAATTTATAAGTTAAAACTTCTGTTTATAATTAATAATTTAAGTTTATAATTATAATTTAAGTTTTGGCTATTATAAATGATGACTGCAATCCTACACTCAATTTTAAGTTAAATAGCTTAATTAGTAGGTATAAGCCTGCAGTCATAATGTATCTATCTAGCCCACACTTCTGTTTCCTATTCAGTGCATTTCTGCTCTGATCGTGTGTTCCAGGCTCTACTGTCCGGCTACCCCCAAAGCTCAGCAGATACAAAATCTTCACACCTGCTCTACTTGCGGCTTTCTCCTGCTTCCAACCACAGCAGGGTCAGTAGTTCAGCCAGGGTAAGAACTTCTGCATCCAGTTCTAGGGTTTCTCAAAAGTCAGCAAAGATAGGCAAGAAAATCCTCACATTTCCACCTTCAAAACACAGTCAAATCTGAACAGCATCACTGCTTGTGGTATAAACCATTATTGCCTATTGCCTGTTACATCTTTGATCTCCTAGCAGTCTTCTTCCTACATTTGACCCTCCACTCCATTTCATATCAATGGAGCACCCAGAAATGTCCTAATAAATATTATAAGGTCACACAACTCTGTCCTTCTTTCCTATCTAACTTAGAGAAAACGTCAAGGCCCTATCCTTAGTTCACAAAGCTCGGCCCCTTTTGGCTTCTTTGTTCCCCTTGGGCTGATCTTTCACCTATCCTCACTGTTGTCCAGTCACTCGTGACCCCTTGATGCTATTCCCAAACACCCAGCATACCTTTCTTTGTTATTGCCTCAACATCAAAGCAAGATGAATTTTTTGACTCCTTCAAGTCCTGGTTCAAATCTAACCTTAACAAGATAGCCTTGGTCACCACGTCAGAAGCAGCAACTTGTTACCATCTCTGCTCTGGATAGTACCAACTCCCCTTACCTGGTCTGTATTTTCTGTTCTGTAGAGCATGGCCTCCATCTATGAGGCTAATATTATTGCCTCTGCCGCCCTCACCATCTTCCTGCTCTAGATTAGCTTATGAGGGGGGAATGTTTTATAAACTGATATACCCTCTTTGCATGGGACTCAAGTTGGTCATATAGTTGATACTCCAGAGTGTGTGTGTGTGTGTGTGTGTGTGTGTGTTAGAAGTAGCCATGTTGACACACAGTTGGCTGAAACAGGATTTTGGGTTTGACACCAATCAGGGCTGCACAGGGAGACTCTGGTTCACCAGTCAGTAAATGTTTGCTGGATAAATGACTAAATGAATGGATACAAGTGCAAAATTATTTTCAAAAGTACTGTATATCAGAAAGTGTTGCCAAATTTGGGAGGGTAAGCAATTTTAATGTACTTGTGGGGGAATGGGTCTTCTAACTGAAGGAAGGCCAAGGCTCTTGATATACTCTGATCTGATATTTCCTTGTACTTCCTACAATGCTTTGACAAATCCCAAAGAACTATCTATCACCTCCTGGTGACTTCATTTTTCTGGTTCTCACCACAATAACCCCAATGTTCATTTCTCTTCCTCAGGACCAAGTGTTTTCTGGAAGAAAATAATTTTTTGTGGAAATATGCACTGTATCCCAAGCAGTCTGGGTTAGTACCCTGGTCTCTGTTTCATCATCTGTACAGCAAAGAGAGCAATTGTACACATCCAATGGGGTTGAATGAGATTAAAACAATGACTTAATACAAGCTCCCCAGGTCAGTGGATGTGCAGCAAGACCTTTCTAAGCATTGGCTATTTTTGTTCTGAATGTATTTTATCACAAGCAACCATGTTTAATTTAGATTTGTATTGTATTACTTTGATTTATAGGTGGTATTTGTTAATATAATAAGAAATAAAAGGAAAATTATATCTGCACTGAAGAAATTATATCCACATGTTTTCACAAAATTTGGAGTGGTCTAACTTAAATATGGAATCAGTGGCATGGTCAAATTTATTTTGGAAAAGTTCTAAAAAGAACATCAAAATGATGGACAGTTATTGTTCAAACCAGCAAAATCTTGAGTATAACGAATGCCTCACAGATTTAATATAGAAAGAGGTAGGTCATAACTTTTAAGATGTTGTAAAAAGGGAAAGAGGGTCATTTTGAACTTGATGGCTGAGCTATGAATGATGAGCATCTGCATTCCACATTGCAGGTACTTAATTTGTCTCAAGTCCTTTTCATCTTAACAACCCTGCATAGGGTGACCCAGCTGAGAGGAGAAAGGGAAGACGTGTTTGATCATGTTTAATGTCTCTCCAGACACCTCTAGCAGGTCATGGAGCAGATAAAAACAAATTGATATTTTTGGGAGAAGTCAGAGGAGACCTACTGAGAATTTGTGAAACACAGCCTTCCACAATATGAAGTCAATTCAAAAGGGCAGGAAAATTTGGAATGGAGTTTAAAGGTTATAAATACAATTAGAAATCATTGTTTTGCTGCTGAGAAAAATTAATATATCGAGAGGTCCAGTAAGTAAGAGAAAAACATGTATCTTTGAGATAGCACTCCAACCATAAGGATGATGGGAAATTAAGATGGAGCTTCAAAGAGGCAACACAGAGATGTCTGGAGGTCATGGGACCAAAGGACAAGAGGCTGGTCCTGCAGGACACCCCAAACATTTAAGAACTGAGTATTTTCATATACCAAAACCCAAGACTGCACACAGGTGGAATCCTTAAAGAAATAGCATAAGGAATAAATCCTAGTGCATAGGAAGGTGATACCTAAAGCTTTTATTTCTTTTATTTCTAAAGATGACGAGTCTGTTTCTCTTATTAAAAATAAAATATCCATGTTCTGAGTTTTTCTGGGATCTCAACATGAACATTTCTTCTGTGTCTGATCACCTGAAACAAAACCCTCTCTGAGTATACAAATGCTCCAATCTACTGGGAGAATTTTACCCTTAAAATAAATGGACTATCTGAGACAAATAAAAAAGGCAGAAGGGGAGTTTGCTTATAATAAACAATCAATATTATAAGCAATCAGGAGAGGTGATCCTAGAAGGAGGGGCCAGGGGAGGAACTAGAACGCAAGCCTGTTAGACTCCCAGAAACTGAAGACATTGCATCTTCAAAATGAACAGAGGGTTTGATAAATCAGTAGGAAATGAGATAAGCACTTCAAAATTTAAAATATTGGAGTTGGGGGGTGGAGGCCTGATTCAGTGGCATAGCCTGAGAGTGTGTGCCTAGCGGGGGAGTAGATGTAGGCTCAGTATCCCTCTCAATGCCTGCCCCTCAGTGACCCATTTCTTCCTGCTAGGTCCCGCCTACTGGAAGTTCCTCACCCTTCCAAGGTAGTGCCACCCACTTGGGGACCATGAGCTGAGGGGGACATTGTGTATCCAAACCGTAATAGAGTTTATACAGAGCAATGTTTGACTAATACTGCTTGATTTATATCTGGCTCAAATCCATTTCTTTCTGTGAGACTATTACACTGTCTACTCTCCTTTGCGGTTGGACGTGGTCACATGACTGAGCTTCAGCAAACTGAATAAGGGGTAGTAGTCCTATTTTTAAGTCAATCACATGAAAATTTTCTAAATTTTCACTTTTTATTTGCCAATCAGATGCTAAGAATTGAGTAAAGAATCCCAAGCTGAATACTAAATTTTATAGAACTGTATAGAAGAATAAAAATTAAGAAGACCTTCATATGAAGTTAGAGGAAATAGTCTCCCAAAGCATACAAGTCACAAAATAAAAACATGAAAGAAACAAGGCAGAATAACTCTAAATGCCCATAAATCTTCAATGGCTAAATCAAAGACACTGATGGGGATAAAATATTGGACAAGGAAGAATCCAAAAGATTGCTTTGTTTGTAATGATTGCTTTCAGACATCAGGAAGCAGCTTAGAGGTATTAAACTTGCCTAGCATGCATAGGCCTAGGGTTCCAACTCTATATTAGCAAAAGTGGAAAAAAGTTAAGAGATCAATTATTTTTAAAAAGTTACAAATAAACAGCTCTACAGATCAAGCAGGGCAATACAGGACTTAGAAGATATTCTTGGCAAGGGGAGATGTAAAAATAAATGGAAATCTTATAACTGAAGAGCCCAGTAAATCAAATATGAACCTCAGTAAGGGAAATCTCACGGAATGGAAGAGAGGGCTTGAAGATAAAGCTGATGGATTCCTACACTGAGATGGTAATAAAGAGAAAACCTATGTCAACAAATCCCAAGGCCTCTAAGACATTTGAAAGACAAAATGAGGAATTTTTAGCATCAAAGAGAGAGAGTATTGAGATAAAGGTTAAAGACATAAGAAAAAGGCTAGCAATATACAGCAAGCCAACAGCCAACATCAAACTAAATGGGGAGAAACTCAAAATGATCCCAAGAATAAGACAAGATTGTCCACTCTCTCCATATCTATTCAATACAGCACTGAAGGTTCTAGCTATTGCAATAAAACAACAAAAGGAGATCAATGGGATACAAATCAGAAAAGAAGAAATCAAACTCTTACTATTTGCTGAGGATGTGATAGTTTATATAAGTGACCACAAAAAATTCTAGCAAGGAACTTCTACAACTCATAAACACCTTCAGTAATGTAGCAGGATACAAGATTAACTCGAAAAAAATCAGTAGCCCTGCTTTACACAGACGATAAATGGACTGAGAAAGAAATCAGAGAAACATCACCCTTCAAAATAGCCACTAATAGTATAAACTATCTCAGAGTAACTCTAACCAAACAAGTGAAAGATTTGTATAACAAGAACTTTAAATCTTTGAAGAAAGAAATTGAAGAAGACACCAGAAAATGGAAAGAACTCCAGTACTCTTGGGTAGGTAGAATTAACATTGTAAAAATGACAATCTTACTAAAAGCAATCTACAGATTCAAAGCAATGCCCAGCAAAATTCTTCACAGACCTCAAAAGAACAATACTCAACTTCAT
>LOEQ01001207.1:208407-219322 GCA_001685075.1 Bramus lutescens
TTGGCATAAAAACAGACAGGAGGACCAATGAAACTGAATAGAAGACCCAGATATTAATCCACACACCTATGAACACCTGATTTTTGACAAAGAAGCAGAAAAACATAAAATGGAAAAAAGCATATTCAACAAATGGTGTTGGCATAACTGGACATCAACATGTAGAAGAATGAAAACAATCCATATCTATCATCATGCACAAAATTGAAGTCCAAATGAATCAAAGACTGTAACATAAAACAAACCACACTGAACCTCATAGAAGAGAAAGTGGGAAGTACACTTGAATACATTGGCATAAGAGACCACTTCCTCAATATAACCCCAATAGCACAGACAGTGAGAGAAACAATTAATAAATGGGACCTCCTAAAACTGAAAAGCTTCTGTAAAGCAAAGGACATAGTCAACAAGACAAAGCAGCAGCCTACAGAATGGGAAAAGATCTTCACCAACCCTACATGAGACAGGGGGCTGATCTCCAAAATATACAAAGAATTAAAAAAATTGAACAAATAATTAAATAAAAAATGGTGCACAGACCTAAACAGAGAACTCTGAACAGATGAATCTAAAATGGCTGAAAGACACTTAAGGAAATGTTCAACATCCTTAGCCATCAGAGAAATGCGAATCAAAACAACTCTGAGATTTCATCTTATACCTATAAGAATGGCCAAGATCAAAAACATTGATGACAACTTCTGCTGGAGAGGCTGTGGGGTAAAGAGAACACTTCTGCATTGCTGGTGGGAATGCAAACCTGTACAACTACTTTGAATATCAGTATGGTGATTTTGCAGAAAATTAGGAAACAACCTACCTCAAGACCCAGCAATACCAATTCAGGGTATATACCCAAAGGATGCTCAATCGTGCCACAAGGACATGTGTTGAACTATGTTCATAGCTGCATTATTTGTCATAGTCAGAACCTGGAAAAAAACTAAATACTCCTCAACCAAAAAGATGGATAAGGAAAATGGTGGTATATCTACACAATGGAAAAAAAATAACATCTTGAAATTTGTGGGTAAATGGATAGATCTCAAAACATCATATTGGATGAGGTAACACAGACACAGAAAGACAAATGTCATATGTACTTACTCATAAGTGGTGTTTAGACATAAAGCAAAGAAAAACTAACCTACAATTCTCAATCCCAGAGAACCTAGACGACAACAAAGAGGACCCTAAGAAAGACAAACATGGATCTAATCTACATTGGAAGTAGAAAAAGACAAGATGTCCTGAATAAATTGGGAGCATGGTATCATGGGAGAGGAGAGGGTTGAAGGGGAGGGGAGAAGAAGAAAGGGGAGCAGAGAAAAATAGATAGTTCAATAAAAACATTTTAAAAAAAGAAAGAAAAAGTCTAATTATTATTCAATGAGTCTCTCAAATTACCCAAATTTAAGGAAATACACGGAGCTGTTTGAATTACTAGAAGATATGACCAGAAAATTAACATTCCACATGATCTTGTAGTTTAAATGATAAGAATATAGAACAATGGAATAATACTGACACTTCAAATGAGAATACCATATTGCTTTTCCTCATGAACCCCACTTGCTGGAAAATAAGTGGAATGGTGTATTTCAGATTCTAAAAGAAAATAATTTCCAATCAAGACTACTATTTCCAGCAATGTTATCCTTTAAACTTGAAGGATAATTAAGCCGAAATAATTTGTTACCACCAAGTTAGCATGGTAGAATATACTTAAAGGAGTATCACACACACACACACACACACACACTCACACACACACACACGAAATTAAGTTATACACAATAACAAGAACCTGGGAAAGAAAAAACCTCATTAGGATAGAAATATAGGTGAGAATTGAAAAGGAATCAAACACTGTTATTACAGGGCAGAATCTTTAAGGTGAATGAGAAAGAATATAGAGTATTCAAAGCAACTGGGGAAAAAAAAGAAAGACCTCAGGAGTTAATTCATACCTTTCAATGACAACCCTAAATGTAAATAATCTTAACTCTTGAATTTAAACACACAGACTCCTTGATTTTATTGAAGGTAAGATACTACTCTGCAAGAAACTCACCTCAGTACCAAAGACACACAGAGACTAAACATGAAGATAGATGCCAAGAGCAAGCAAGGGTAGCAATGATCATGTCTGATTTCAAGTCCAACTTAGAAGAGATACAGAAAAGCACCTAAGTCAGGAATGACTCACATGCCTGCAATTCTAGTACTTGAGAAGTGGGTAGAGAGTCAAGATTTCAAGGTCATCCTCAGCTATATAGTGCCCTTGAGTCAACTCGAGCTACATAAGACCTTTCACTAAAAACAAATAAACAAAAAGTTTCACTACATATCAAGAAAAGAAACCTATTGAAAATTGAACCAAAGATATTGAAAATGTAGACAGCCTACTAATAAGCAATGAGATTGAAGTGATGATGATGATGATGATGATGATGATGATGATGATGATGATGATGATGATGATGATGATGATGATGATGATGATAATGAGAGATATAGGTAGGCCTGGGCTAGAGAGGTGGCTCAGTGGTTAACAGCACTTGCTGCTCTTGCAAGGAACCCAGATATGGGTCCCAGAACTTACACTGGGCATTTCACAACCATTTGTAACTCTAGTTCAAGGAGATCTGATGTCCTCTTTTGGGCTCCATGGGCACCTACACAGACAAGGCAAACACACTTAAGTACATGAACATATACAAGAAAAAAATGAAAAAAAAACTTCTAATAATGAAAAGTCTGGAACCAAACAGTTTCACTAATGAATTCTGTCTATCATTTATTTATTTTATATTATTTTACTTATTGTTTTGGAGGGAGGGTCTCACTATTCAACCTAGGTTGCCTTGAAACTATGACATAACCCAGGTTAGATTCTAACTCACAATCTTCCTGTCTTAATCTCTCAAGTGATAGGATTATAGGTATGTGCCATAATTCCTGGATTCTACTAGAAGTTTAAAGACAAACTAATACAAATAATCCTAAAAAAATCCATATGATAGAAATGGAAATAATGTTTCTTGCTTCTTTCTATAAAGCAAGTAATATTTTAATGCCAAAATCAGACAAGGGCACACCAAGAGAGTTTGGAGGAAACATGCTTGCTTATTAAAGTTTTTATCTCTAGCATTATTAAAGAACATTAGAAATGGTGCACCCATCTGAATGGCTACTCTCATTCAAACAGAAAATAAGGTTTGGCAAGAACATGGAAAAAATCAGAACCTTTGTGTGTTCTTGGTGAGAATGTGTTATAGCACTGCAGAAACCAATATGGCTGCTCCTCAACTAAGTAAAAACAGAAGTAGCATGTAATCTAACAATCTCACTGTTGTATAAAATTCAAAGGATTGAAAGCAGAGTCATGAAGAGACATTTGAATAGACTTGTTCACAACATCTTCACTCATGTTATCCAGAATGTGGAAGCAAATCAGGTATCCACTGACAGTGAGTAAGACATCAAAGTGAAATGGAAGCAACCCAGGCATCCCTTGAAGGTGAATAAAGAGCAAAGTGAAGGACATGTACACAACAAACTACGACCCAGGAACCTTGAGGACCTTGCACAATGTGCAATTAGCTGGTCACAAAATGATGTCATATGATTCCACTCACTATTTACATTGAGAGATATAAAGCAGAACAGCATGGACTGTGGAGAAAGAATGAGAAATTATTGTTTAATACATAGCTTTTCAGCTTTAAAAGATGAAGCATTCCGAAAATGAGTGTTGCAGATTTTTATCTGAGACTATAGATGTCTATAGATGAGCATGCTAGTGTACATACTTGGGTGGTTAAGACTGGAAACTAGAGAGAGAGAGAAAGAGAGAGAGAGAGAGAGAGAGGATATATGTGTGTGTGTTATACCACAATAAAGTGTGATAAAAAAGAAATAAATACTTTTAAGATTTATGAGATAAATCAAGCTTCTACCAGTGCCTCCTCTTTCATTTTAGGCTAATGGATTAACGGATCCTGGCTTGCCACATTGTCCATGAAAAAGCTGATGAGTGGAATCCCAATACATGGATACCCAATACGTGGAAGCTCCTAGTCAGTGTAGGCTTCAAACAGACTGATCCTACAGCTCGTCTGCTGGTCTCTGTCTACTCAGAGCCACAGGACTGAGTGATGTCACTGTGAGAGCCAGCAAACAACCACATAGGAATACCTGCCAACATGCCACAACACACACACACACACACACACACACACACTTTCACCCTGAACCCTGATTCTGGCTTTNACACACACACACACACACACACACACACAAAATACTGATGGAGATTCAAACCCTGCTATCATTCCTTTTTTGGTTTTATACTGTTTGGATAGCCAAATGTTGTCCACAATGCACAATCTTGGGACTTCTTGGCAATCAGACAGTGAATTCCTCTTGAAGGTCATTATCTTTAATCTACGTAGAGCTGATTAACTCTCTCTTCTTTCTGACTGTGAATTGGGGGTGACAGGCTGCCTCCTGCTTCGGCCACTATGTCTTACCTACTGTGATAGACTGTATCACTCAGAACTAAATTTATGAGTATTCCTGAAAAGATGCAGAAGAAAGAAGGCCAGACATGGTGGAAATGGTACAAAAGGGTAAGGAGAGGGAAGAGAAAGATTCCCCTAAATTCCCAAGTCTCCTGGACACAAGCGTCCTGCTATATGAGAAGTGATGATCAAGATACTTCGAAGTCCTGAACAGCAAAAGACAATGCTGTCGACAGATGGGTCACAAAAGTATGTTAAAACTGGATCTGACCGAATGGCATGTGGACATTTCAAGTGGATTTATTGAAAGCATCCTGAGTTAAAGGAAACACATTAGAATGCTGCCACGATTAGGGTTCCCATTTCTACTGTCTACCTCTGTGATTTCTTTACTCTCAACTCTAAGTCCTTCATCACAAAAAGAAAAGAAAACAAAACCTGCCCAGCACAAGACTGAGAAAGGAGGAAGGCTTGACTATTAGTAAGGCCATTTCCCTTGAGACATCTTTACTCTGGAATGTGATAGTTTGTCTGTACCATAACGAATAAGGTTTGCCTGAGGATCAGAATGTAGAGCTAGCTACTAGTTAGCCAGGCAGTGGTGGAACGTACCTTTAATCCCAGGATTCAGGAGGCAGAGGCAGATGGATTTCTGTGAGTTCAAGGCTACCCTGGGCTACAGTAGATTGAACCTGTCTAAAAGAGAAACAGTGGTCACACCTTTGATCCCAGCACTTGGGATCACACGTCTTTAATCACAGCACTAGGGAGGTAGAGACAGGAATGATATGGCTGGGTGGAGAGAGGAATATAAAGGCGGGAGGAGACAGGGGCTCAAAGCGTTCAGTCTGAGGATTCATAGGGACAAAATCACCCCTTTGGTCTGAGGATTCAGTAGAGGTAAAAAAAACAAAACAAAAACAAAAACAAAAAACAGTGACTGGCTGCTCTGCTTCTATGACCTTTCAGCATTAGCCTTGATATCAGCCTCCAGGTTTTTATTATTAAGACCAATTAGAATTCAGACTACACTAGAATTTTCTCTTGTTTGAAAACAAGGAAGTATAAGCCAACGTTAGGTCTAGACTAGAACCGTAGAAGGCTCTGCCATAGCTTAGGTTGGCGGGGACCAGTACGCTCATGCCATGATTCCTTGTGCCCCAGTTTGCGCCACCTAAGTATTTTCACCCAAAGTCCTTTCGACCTTGACAGTCAGTTGTAGTTACTATAACATCGGCGGACTTATTCCATAAAATGTGATTTCTATTAAACCTAGAAGAGAGGGGAAGGGGAATAAGGGAGAAGAGAGAAAAAGAGGAGCGGGGGAGAAAGGGAGGGAGAGGAGAGGGTGAGAATACTCAGTTCCTTCTTGTTTTCTCTGGTGTCATCTATTATGTCTGGGATTGACAGCTCCATAGACCATCTGGAACCCATCATATGACTTCTGCTAGAGCAGGGAAGGGGGGACTTCTGGGTCTTTATCAAACACGGAGACACTCATATGCCCGCCAAAGGGAAGCAGGTTTTTCTAATTTAGAGACTGGAGGGAGAGTTCTCCTTTCCATAACAAGGAAAGAGTTCTTGAAACTGTGGCCCTCTAGATAAACATGAGTCCATCCGTTTCAGGGACTGTTCAAGCAGCAAGCAAACAAACTCCCATTGTTCCCTGACATAATCAACTAAGCAACATTTCATGGCCTTGGAGCCTTGAGTCAGCTAGGTGGAGGACATCTTCCAGACTCAAGCGCAAGAAATTGATAATTTAACAGGAATTCTCTGTAGAGAAAACTAATATGCAATTAACCCTGGCAGAAACAGGCTATATAGTGAAGAGCCATGGGTTAGACCTGCCAAAAACCCTGGGACCATAGTTCTATCATTTTTAATTCCCCTCAGTCTCTAAAGGTCTTAGGGGAGTGTCTGGAGTTATTTTTGTGATGTCAGGACGTGGTTTTGTATAGACAGGAGCTGCAAGTTCAGCTTACTCTAAGGGATAGCCAATACCATGTGCATACACATGGTGAACAGCCTAAAATGACATCAGCGTAATTACCAAGAACAATAATATTTATTCCCTGTGTCTACACAGAAAAGATGGTTCTGTGTCAAAAAGGTAGTCAAAATAAGTGATCTGTCCTTTTCAATGACTTAAAAAAGAAATTTTTACAAGAATTTAAAATGCAATCATTTGCTTATTGCCAAGAAATTCATCTAACTGTTATTTTAAATTATGAAAAAAAATGGTCTCCATCTTTCATGTGTTCAAAATCGTAACTGTTTATTGGAAGCAAGATAACTAAAACTTCCATTTTATTGCAGCTTATGGCATAGTCTCAGCTATTAACCTTTAACTGCGAACCCAGACTATTCCTCTAAGTTCTAGAATTCTTTGGGAATCTAAACATTTCCCCTCAGTATTCTTTTATTACTAACAATTTCTGGTTCAGTAAAAGTGCACTGCATTACAAGACTGTACTCAAAACTCAGAGAACTGTGTATTAATGTTCTCCTTTACATTTTTTATTGTCCGTTAATAGGCAAAAGAGTAGCTTGCTGCAGGGGACAGCTCTTTCTGAACAGCCTGTGAACCAGAGCAGCCGATCTTCTTCATACAGAGCATCTTTTATTATTATTTTTTTGACAATCACCTTTTCACAAGGAGGCACCACTTATAATCTGGTACATAATAAATACACTGAAGCCCAATCATGACTGTGAAAGAAAATGGCAAAGAAAGCTCTCCTTGGTTTAAGTATCCTCAAGTTCCTTCATTATGGACACATTTTTAAAAACCTGAAAATCCTGTTGCATCCTGGGAATTGAATGTTACTGACAGAGGCAAACACTGTCAAGTAGTCTTCATGTGTTTCACTCAGGGCTTAAATGCAAAACAGTTTCCATGAGTGGTCGTATCTTCATGGGAATTAGAAAGACCCTGCACTCAAGCCGTACAGACAGGATAAAAGGCTCTGGGTTGTATTGTCAATGTCTCCCCAGAAAACTCGGTACCAAATCATTCTTTGTATTGTGTTCGATCACTTGAGAGTGAAATGTAAAAACAGTTTTGAATTTGAATATGCTGTTTCTGCCTGCTCAGGCTGAAAAAAAAGGTATACAAGAAAAATTAATTTGTCTCAAAACATCTATAATCAGAAATTCTTGGTTCAGTTTCTCATGGTACTTTTAGAAGTACAAAAGTCAAGAAATATTTTGTTAATATCCTAATTAGTCAAACTTAAAGATATGATGCCTTCATTAGTAAGGACTCAACAGCCAAAATGATTTTGCACAGGGCAGAACAGCTCAGTCATCAAATGCCAATGGTAAAACGCCAATATGAAAGTGAGCTTATGCTCCATTAGCTAATGTTAACTGTTGGCGAGAATATAGGTGAACACAACAAATTATTCTAGGTACTGTGGCCACATGTTTAAAAAGTCTTCTGCATGTGGACAGCATTTTACACAGCAACTCTAATTCTAGAACACTTTCATATTTTCTCAGCACAATGTTGGCCAAAAATTCAACATCAGGAACATGCTTGAAGAAACACTCAGCAAAAAGGCCCAGAAGGAAGTTGGCCCAGGGGGTGACAGCTAAGCAGCTACTGAGAGTAACGTGACAGAACACTTGCTATCAGTCACAGGAAATGCTGGGGATGAGTGTGGGGAAGAGGTAGGCTTCAGGACAGTTAGGCCTTTGTGGCTCCAACTATGCTCTAAGATATATAAAATTGATCAAAGAAATATGGTTATTTGAAATATGATCTTCTTTGGTTGACATAGTGATGATTAATTCTTGTTTTTTTTTTAACCTGTTTCCTGTAATGTTCAGATTTAAAAAAAAAACAGCAGTTTTTTAGAGAAACTTTGGTTTCAGTGAGGCACAGTCATACACTGGGCATTTTGGAAATTTGCATCCACCCCTGAACAGCACTTCCCTAGTCCCTCCCCTTTTGTCTACTCTACCCATATATATATACACACACACATAGTGTGTGTGTGTGTGTGTGTGTGTGTGTTATATATATATATATATATATACACATTTCCACTTGGACTTGGAGCATGTCAGAGCACCCAGAATTCAATGGCAAGTGGTCCAAGCAGTCAGTAGTTTAAAGGCAAGACTAACACACTCCAGGATAAAATTCTATTTCAGGATGATGCTGGCTGCCAAATCCCGGCTGGGGAGCTAGTGGACAAGCTTCAAACCGGGATCTGTTGGAGGCAGGTGGACTTTTCCGTGGCATAGTGAGCATTGTTTCATCACTGCTTTTCCACTTACGGGGCTGGCCTTCCCTTCTGAGTCCCTTAGGAAGTAATTACCAAATCTTTAACTTTGTATCTGAAGAACCTACAAGTTCACTCTCCTTAGGAGGAAAACACTGAACGTTTGATACTTTAAATAGTCATTTTATCAGAATTAGTGGCTAAAGGAAGCATGGTGGTACACACCTGAAGTCCCAACCCTTCTGAGACTGAGGCAGAAGGATCTCCAGTTTAAGTCCAGCCTGGACTACTCTTTCTAAAATAATGAATATCCAAATTATGTTATGATACATGCAGCTACACTTGTATAAACACCCTTAATGGACTTAGGGTCCTCATTATTCAATTCTGGATTTAAAAAAGCAGCGTACAGGTTACAAGTTGAACTTCTGCCTTGGTTACTTTTCTACTGCTGTGCAGACACTATGGTCTAGGCAACTTAAAGTAGAAAGAGTTTATTGCGACTTACAGTTTCAAAAGGTTAGAGTCCATGATAGTCATGGCAGGGAGCATGGCAGCAGGCAGGCGGGCATGGATCTGGAGACGTGGCTGAGAGCTCACATCTTGAGAGAGAACCACAGGCAGAGAGAGCACACTGGGAATGGCATGGGCTTTGAAACCTCAAACCCCACCCCCAGTGACACACCTCCTCCCACAAAACCACACCTACTAATCCTTCCCAACAGTTCTACCAATTGGGGATCAAATATTAAGGCATGTGAGTCTGGGGGCAAGGCATTCTCATTCAAATCACCATAGCATCTCTAGTCTAAAAATCCAAAATTCTCACATTGCTAGCCTCAAGCAATCAGGATAAAGGATAATCAGCCTACATTTAAATGTGTCCAATTAAAATGCCCTTCATTAGTATAGTGTTTCAGAACCCCCCCAAAAAGACCTACAGAACCATTCTAAACATCTATAAGAAGGCCCAAAATTTTAAAAGGCAACCTCTATTAGTGGCCTACCATTTGTAAGCTCTATTTTGAAATGCATGTTTTCGATGTATTACAATTAGGGTAAGAAGGAGCTAAGCCCAGTACTGGCTGGGAAGCGGTAGGTTCCCCAGTGTGGGAAGGGTGTCTGCAATTTTCCCTTGGACTCTGGAAAGAAACGAGTTAGCTGGGGCAAGTCGTTCGGGGGAAGGAAAGAGTCTAAGTATTTAAGCGAAGCTAAACCAACCTTGGCACCACGGTGCACACTTCAGTTTCAACTACTCAAGTGGCTGCTGGGTCATGAGAATCACCTTAAACGAGAGTCTCAATGCTCAAAGCCAGCTTGGGCAGTGTGGAGAGACCTTCCATATCAAACAAACAAGCAAAGAAATAAACAGAAAAGAGAAAAAGCAGGAGAATATCTCCTGCTTTATATTGACTATAAATGATTCATCTCTCTTACACGGCAGTTTTTCCTCTGACTCTAAAAGAATAAATGATACTTATTTTCAGTGTTGTCTGCTTCCCCCCTAACTCACTTGGAAACTCCTGGGTGAGTTTCCATTAAAACCATGTGAATTTGTTTGCTCAATTAAAGAGGAGACTCATCAATATGCAACTTAAAAAAGATAATAAGGTTGTTTATTTCTTTAGTGCTATTGGGGATGGAACCCACAGCAAGCACTCTGTAGTGAGCTAGACATCAGCATTCGGTTTACTGGGTATGTGGGGGAGGGGAGGTGCCAGTGTGGGGGTGAGAATATGGAAGACAGAATTCAGTCTCAGGTGTTGTTCCTCAGGAGCTGTCCCAGCTGTTCTTTTGACACAGTCTCTCATTAGGTCCTGGGGTTTGCATCTTAGACCCAACTTCAGGAATTCCCCTGTCTCAGCTTCCCAAGAAGCTGTATTAAGAAGCCTGTGCCACCTGACCTGCAGTAAATCTTTTTATACTTAAGAAATCCCAATTCGGCCTTCACAGTGGGGAAGCATCCAGAACATCTGTGGAGGAGAGACTTACCAAATCGAGTGCTTTGGAGCTTGAGGGCATTAAAATAAATGTACATGGGTAGTCACCTGTAGCCTTCCTTGCCTCCACCTGCATGGCTTGGGCCTGGGAACCTGACTAGAGTGATGCTGGATGGAAGAAATGGCAGACAGATACACACACACACACACACAC
>LOEQ01001207.1:229578-264058 GCA_001685075.1 Bramus lutescens
TCTTTCTTTCTTTCTTTCTTTCTTCCTTCCTTCCTTTCTTTCTTTTCTTTCTTTCTTCCTTCCTTCCTTTTTTTGTTAGCAGGAATGGAAGAATGGGGAAGACAATAATTTTAAAACATTTTAAAATGTTCATTCACTTGTAACAAATCAAATGTGCTTTCACAGGGCAGAAAGGAGAGAGAAAGAAGACAACAGGTTTACAATTGGAAGCCACAGCATGGTGTGAAAGAAAAACCACGGCAGTGAGAAAGTCACCGACAAACACGGAACACCATGGCCTACCATGGAAGTGTGTTTATAACATTGCTTTTCTGGAGAACACACTTGAACACACTCCTGCCATCTCATCAAATTCATGGAGGTAGTTATATGTAAAAATAAAAATTACCATAAAGTAATATGCTGTATCATAATAATACATATAAGTGTGCAAAATGCCGACAGATGTGTTGACCCTTTAAAGTTGAATGCCTCACAGAGATTCAACCAGATTCAGTTTTTGTAAACCTTTCCATTGATAAATACTAAGACTAGACATGCAGTCATGTAACGCAAAGCTAGCTTCCAGTGGAGAGGAATATTGGCAAAGCCTGGGGAGGGCCTTAGGGCTGTGGGAGTCTCACCATCTGGATGAGGTCATCTTAGATACACGGACTTGTCATTTCTGCCATGTGCTTCCCACCACCAGTGTCCCTCCATTCAAGAATCCAGATTAGAAACAGACAGGAGTGTTTCTTCACGGAATATCTGTTTACGTGGCATATCATCTTTGAAGTCCTTCGTTCTATGCTAATGGCTGCTGGTTAAGGGAAGGTCTTTTGTTTCTTTCTGAAATCATGTACCCCATAGTGATTAGGCAAATAGCGTACACATTTTATTTGAATAATGTCTTCTGTAAACCTATTTCTCGCGAACCATCAAAATTCATCTTTTTAAAGCTTCTTCTCCTGAACAGAAATCTGTCCTTCCTGCTCACACAGTACTAGATTCCTTCAATGGCTATGTCAAGAGGGTCTATTAGAGTCTAATGTATTGTTTGAATGGTCCTATTATTAACGGACTGAGTATGCCAAAAATTTGAGAGCAGGCTTTTGGGGAAAAAATTAATTTAGACAGGCCTGATCTAGGAATCATGTGGCATACAGCTCCTCAAGCAAATAGACTATATAGAACACCAGATCCATAGCTGCTCATTCTGGAAGTGGATACATGGTTGCTCTTTCTGGATATACTTAAGTAATGAGAGAAACAATTTTTTTTTTGAGTAACCGAGGCATGCCTTAAGGGAAAGAAGGTATGAGATTCAAAACCCAATTGGCTTAAGCATTTCAATGACGTAGCAGTATACTGCCAACTGTGCTTAAGTCTTACTACAAGAGCACACAAAGCCATGTCTTTTACCAAAGTTGAGGAGCCCAGTTTGACCCAATGCAGCTTCCGAATAGCAGGCAAAATGTGAGAGACTACACCTTTCCCACGACTTCATATGACTGTGTTTCCTGAAACACACTGCTAGTGATTAAACCTAACACAGAAAAAGAAACCTCTCAGAGTTATGCTCATTTCTGAGATCTTGGCTGAAAATACTTTACATTGATTTTAAGTTGTTTATTTATGAATCAATTTATGATCCATGGCTCCAAAAAGCACCATCCAACACTAAGCTGAATCTACTGGGATCAGAGGTAACCCTTGAGTAGCTAGCTTTCCAGTGCCTACAATAGGATTCCTATGGTATACAGCATCTTCTGTATATTCTTCTGTCGAATGGGGCCTTACTTGTAGGACTGAAGTGTATTGGCGAGTGGTCCCCCCACTGTGGAGCCTTTTGATACTGAGCATGACATTGCAAACCAAAGTAGAGTGTGAAGAAATCACCTTAAAAGATGCTGAGTGAGTGAGCACACGGTCCACCTAAACACGCCTCCTGAAATCATTACAAGGTATCTGTAAACATTACTCTGGCATAGTTCATGTATGCATAATCATCATTCTGGTAAATTTTAGGGGAGTACAAATTAAGGATATACCATACCAGCAGCATGAGGACATTCTGCTGTTTATTATATGGGTCCATGTACACTTCTAATCAAAAATTACTTTAAAGTTTTTTTTTTCTATAGATATCTTCCCAGAAATAAAAGGCCCGAAGTTCAACTCTCCCTAAATTTGCTCTTTCCTACAACCACTAAAAATTATCTCCCACAGCCTAATTTAGGCATTCTATTTAAAACTACATAAAATAGATTTATGTCCCTTCCATTAGAAAGAATAACACCCTCGGGCCACATTCTTCATTTGTATCATAAAGAACATTTTGCTTCCAAACAAACTAACCACTGCATCTATGATAGGAAGAAAGCTCATCCCAGTGTCACAAGGAGGAAGGGATCCTTCTTCCATATCTGATTCAGCCCTCCTGAAAGTCCACACCACCTTCTCCATCACTCAGTGCTGTGGCCCAGCGCGACCGGATTCCCCTTCCTTTGTCCACTTCAAAGGCCTATATTCCCGTTTGTGACCGTGGAAGGTTAAACAACTCAAGACAAGCATCGAGTGCACTGTAAAACAGAATCCTGAAAACACTCTAGGGACTTCTGTCGGGACCCTTTCTGACACGCTGCCATGGGCTCCTGCAAGAGTGTCGTGAAAACTCACAGTGAAAAATGACTGGCGCCTAAAGGACTCACACACAAAGGGCTGGGGTCCCTTCTGCTCAGTTTGGCATGGAGTTCTCTCACGATGGACACCCTTACATTTACATTCTGTGGTGACTTGTTTTTTTGTTTTTTTGTTTTTTTTAAAGGGGGAGGACAGTTGTCAAGGATTAGTTCCCTGGCCCCATTCTCCATTGGCTGGGAGCAACACACATCTGTGGCATTTCAAAATGGAATTGGCAACTGCATGACATTAAAAAATGCATGTTCCACTTACAGTGTTTAGACTTGCCTATGTGTGTTCAGACACAGTGAGTGAAGCAGAAGTATACATATCTCCCCTACTGCTATCTGGTTGCTACAGAGCCATAAATGTGAAAAGCAATACTCCGAAATAAAGACTTTTTTTTTTTTGCCCTAGCCTACTTAGCAGCACAGCTCAAGTGACCCCAAGCTGTGCTTGAGATGTTTGTCTTTGCAGAGATGTAAACGTCAGCCCCAATTGTCGTAAACGTTACTGTATCAGACAAGACAGAAGGTCTGAGGCAGAGGGACAATCATACACTAGTAACAGAAGCTTGCAAGCAGTTGGAAGGTTTCTGTAATTTCTCAGCTTCGTTGGTCGGGGGATCCGTACTTGCGCGGAAGTTGAAGGTAGGACCAGCTCCGCCATGGGCCGGACTCAGAGCAGGATTCTGACGGCGGTTGCTTTCAACAATGCTTGATGTGTTGGAAGCCAGGCTTTCCCGAGTGCTAGAAGAGTAAAAAGGGTTGGTTTTGGTTTTGCTTTGAACATAAACAATTACATATTGAGCCCAGAAGGAAGAGCAAAGCCATATCACGAAGCCATATCAGTATGCATCTCTACTGATTATCTGCATGTACCCTTCCAGCCCAGGCCCTGGGAACCATGGGAGACACGAACTGCAACTCACACAATAAGGGGCTTCTGACTACCAAATGTGTGGCTTCCCCTGGTCTTTACGAAAATGACTTCAAAATATAATGTGACAGACGGCCATCACACTGGCTTTGACAAAGTATATGCATACCTGTGTGATGGTTTTGCCAAAAGTTGAGAATTCAGACATCATGGCTCTTAAATAAACTCCATAATTGGACCGAAAGATTCACTGTTTTTGTTGCTTTTGGTTAGATGATAACGTGGTGAGTGGAGTTCAAGTATGCCACTAGCTGACTTCCCCACAGGGATAGGAATGCAACTATTTGTAAATACTTTATACCCCAGTCTCTATTTTAACAATGCTTCAGTTAAAACACAATTATATGTTCAGATAAAGAGCATCTCCCCTTTCCCATTGATTTGTGAAGCTGCAATTCGTTCCTGTTTCCCTTTGGCAGGAATATTTTCATTTCTTAAAGATGAGGTGATCTTTAAAACTTCATTATTTCTGCTTAAGTTTTCCAAGTTGGAAATATTTGAATCTTTTTCCACTGCAAAAGGAGATTTAAAACATTCATGTTTGAAAAGTCAGGACAACAATAGAAATAAGATCATTCAGCAGACTGAGAGAGAGGGAAAAGTGACGGTATTTAAGATCCTCAAGGAGACTTGATGAAATTTACCCACTTAACACAGAGCAGAGAAATCAAAACCATTCTCAAAACACCTACCCCACTGGCTAGATTTAAAGTTCACCTGGTCTCTGTACCTAGTCGAAGCCAGCTAAACCTAGCTATCGTGTGAGCAACCCCAGTCAAGACATCGCCTCCTCCCTTAGCAGCCACTTCCAACGAGGTATTTAATCCTGATCCCTTAGCAACCCCAGTCTTCATCATCAAGAAGCCAGGAATTAAATGTTTAAAAGGCAATATGTTCACTATCAACCAATCAAACAAACAACAATAACAAAACCCCCAATACTCGTTCTGAATGTAGAGGATTAATGCACTTAACGAGCTAAGCCAAGTTTTTCCACCAAGCTTCTGGTTAGATGGGCATAACTAAAGAATGCTAAAAAAAAAAAATGCCTCTTAGGATAGAAAATACCTGACTTACCTGCTTACCTGCCTGGCCTCTTTCTCCAGAAAACCCATCTGTAGTTTTCCCAGAGCTGTGTCTGAGGTGCGGGGCCGGTGGAGGAAGGATGAGGGCAAAGCACATGTTGAATCCCAAAGGTTTTATGGCGCATTTCATTCACTGCACTTTCAGTCTCAGTAGTGACTTTTAAAAAGATCTATTTAGTGTGTGTGTGGGGGGGGTGCACACTATGGCATGTGTGCAAAGGTCAGAAGACAGTTTGTGGGAGTCATTTCTGGTCTTCCATAATATGGAACCTGGGGATCAACCTTAGCTGTCAGGCCTGGTGGCAACTGTTTTTTACACACTGAGCTACCTGGTCCATGAGAATAACTTTTAAGGGCATCTAACTTCCTCGTGTCTATAGTGGAGGGGATTGTGCTGTGATTTACCTACTTACAGAATGACTGTGGAACAGAAATAAGAACTGATGTATTGGCACATTAAAAAGCTAGGGAAGTGCTATTTCTGTTACACATCTATCGTAGACTCATTTAAATAACTACTGTAGATCAGCTTGGGAATCTAATGATCACTAATGGCATTTTTTCTATGGGAAAGTGAATTGTAGAGTCTAAAGGACCTATTTTTTAAAAATAGCTTTTGAAGAATCAGCCTAACATTTATGAAGTGCCTGCTGTATTCTGTATAGTGTGCTTGGAACTACTAACATAAATCATTCCAACATGACACGTTAGTTAAGAGATGTCTTTGTGAGACACCTTTGAGCTGCATCCAATTAGGGATAAATATGCACAGTAATCCAGTTTTTGCAAAGACTATATTTCATTAAAGTTGGAATCATGAGCACCGTTTGTGACATTCATATGGAAGGATCTGGGCATACTGATGGAACGCTAACAGTTATGGCAAATATGGCAGCAAAATACTTCTCAAATTTAATTTGGAAGAGAAAGCAAATAATAGAATGCAATCATTAAAATGAGCTATTTAAGCCAGGAGCCATGGTGTATACTTTTGATTTCAGCCCTCAGGAGGCAGAGCCAGGTGGAGCTCTATGAGTCTGAGGTCAGCCTGGTTTACAGAGCGAGTTCCAGGGACAGTCAGAACTGTGAAGAAAGATCATGTCTCAGAGAGGAAGGATGGGGGAAGGGAGGATTTAGGACTTCTTAGGTAGGAGGAGAGATTCACTAAGTGGTTCTTCTATTCATCCTCTTTCCAGTACAGGCTTTCTAGAGCACACGCCATGGCAGTATGTCATGTCTCTGGTAGAAGAAACACAATGTTGCTCAGCTAATTTGAGGGTCTCACATTTGAAACTCTTCAAGACTTTTCATTTCAATATGACTTCTCACACACAGTTCATGTTTCTATCCTTTTTGAGTTCTGTTTGTTTGTTTGTTTTATATACTCTTTAGTTTCCAACAAACGGGACTGAAAACGTGGCTAAACATGATGTCTAGGTTAACACCAAATCCTTCAAGTGTAGAGAGAAACCATTTGTCTCAGGAGAATCATAATTGCTCAGTGGCCTGTTTTAAGGGAAGATCCCCACAAATAAGTTAAACTTCACGCTCCTCCTGGTAATGGAGCAGCAACAGTGTTATTTCACCAGGTGCCACCCACAGTGAAAGCCCTGGAAGTCTGGTGTTCTCTTTGCTTCTCTTTCATGCATAGAAAGGTAGCTTGGTAAACCTTAAAGTACATAGAAAGCAAGCCTGTCACCCCATTTTTAACTAAAAGGTTTTCACTATAAAACAGCAAAATTGGGAATTCTTGAATGGGCATCCTGCCTAAAATTTTTGGGAGATCTACATTTTCCTGGGAAGGAGATGCAGTTCAAGTAGACAGACCTGTGGCTAGTGGGTTAGAGTTCTCTCTCTCTAGAATTAATGTTCCCTTCTACAATGACAAGGCATTTAAGTACCTATTTAAAAATGAAAATAAACTTCTATAATCTACCCACTTATAAATTCTACGTTAAACAGCCCAAGTTTCAAGATAATATATTCTTTGAAGATACTGGTTCAACTATCTCATGGGTACTTCTTTTCATCCCCAAACAAACAAAACTTTTCAATATTATAAAGGGTTAGGAACCAGTCACTCCCAACATCTCCTAGATAACAGTCTTGGGAGTGCTACTATTTACTGCTGAAGTCTAGGTGCTGAGGGGCAACGTGAAGGGCATGAAAGTATAGCAAGAAAAGCAATAGGCAGAGGAGTCTCCATGATAAGAAATAATGAGTATAAAATACAAGCAAGTAAACCATCTTTTCTATAAGCAATGGCTTTGAACTTTTACCACAGACCTCCAATTATCTGGCTCCTACTGCTAGAGTTTTCAAGAGAGGAAAAGATACAGAACAGGAAAATTGGTGGCCACAGACAGGGAAACTAATTGGAAAATAAAATCTGATGCTGGAGGGGGAAAAATTAGAAAAACAGATTCTTAAAAAGGCCAGGGCCACTGATCCCCAGGGTTTCTTGAGGATCCTTAAGGCACTGAGAGGCCCGGGCTCCTGGATTCCCAAGTACTTTTCCAGAGTGCCAACTCTGATAGATGTGCGTTAGACATTGGAACTTCCATTTCTATGTAAACTTGGGGTAAAAAGGTTACATAATCAAAATAGTAACAATAATAAGTCAAGAACTGGTCCTTCAAGAAATAGCAAATGCCTAATTGTGGAATAAATATTATAATAATCCCCAAGTCTGACTTTGGGATGATGTATTCCCAAGCGAGCCAGCAATAGGGCGCCATAATCACAGTGGAATGAATTGCAATTCTTAATAACATAAGTGAGTATATACGAAGTACCTATGCGGGTACTTATTGTGATTATGAATGCTATCATATTGGGAATTGGAGATGATGGGGGATATGCATGGCTGAGTAGCATTTCTGCGCCTTAGAGTCACCAATCTGGAGAAGAGTTTAGAAGCAAGATTTAGGTTCCAAGTGGCTGTTTAAGGAGAAGAGTTACGAAGAAAAACAGGAGCTGGGATGTCCCTAGGTTTGTGTTTGTCAGCTCTAAACAACCTCAGTTGACGAGGACCATTGGGTCTTATACACTCCGAATTGTCAGTACTGCTCAACTAGCAAGACTACAAAATGACAGTGTCCACACACTGTCAATTCTACAGGCGGGAAAGCAAAAGTGCCGGCAACTGTTTGCTCTCACAGAGTATGGCCCCTTACTTTCATGAGAGGAACAAGCTTCCATGTCTCCATCCACACACAGGTGGAAGAGGAAGACATCTGAGCAAGCAGAACAGACCACAGACGGCATAGGAATTAGAGTGGGACCAAGCTTTTAGATCTTTTGGAAATATTGTAAAGCCCATTACTATAGTCTCACTAGAGGGGTCATTATCCTAGCATCGATTTTATTACCCAACCCTTTCTTCCCACTGACTATATTATTTGTACTCAGAAAGTTACTTTTTTTTGAAGGATTAAAAAAAAATCCCTTTTCCTGGGATTACAAATACAAATAGAAGAAACTGCTGGGAGTGCTGGTCTTAGTCACACTAGACTGAGGCAAGAATTCAGGAAGGGACCAACCCACCAGTCCAGATTGGTGATCTCTACAGCTGCAGAAACATTTTTTTTTTCAATTCCTGAAAAAGAAGTTAGAAACAGGTTGTTAACAACACAAGTCACATAACCCACAGCCCTCCTTCACAGCCTGAGACTGAAGTCAGTTATCTGCAAAAAAGCCCCGGGCCCGGGCAGGTGTATGCAGCTGTAGAGAGACACCTCTCCCTACCGTGGGGAGTTGAATCCACTGTCCACCGTGATGCTGCTGCTGTCCATGCTGTCCAGGCGAGCTGAATGCGTGGCTCTCTGGTTGCTGCTGCTATCAGTTTCTTTTGGGGCGAGGAGGGTGAGGTTCTTCTCAAACTTCCTCTGTAAATCTCGTTCCTTCTCCCTCTCAAGGAGCCACTGCATGGTGCCCACATCATCTCTGTTTTTCTCCTCCTCTGTGTTTTTGTTGGCCCCTTCCTCAGAGTCGTCATCATCGGAGACATTGTAATAGTCAAAAGAGGCCTCCTGGTTCCCTCCAGGCTCCTGTTGACGCTGGGACGGAGGCATGGCTTGGGCCACGGAGGTCCCAAGGGAAGGTTCCAGTTTTTCGCATCGGCCAGGCAGTGTGTCAACGGGTGACTTCGGGTGAGATTTGAGGAGGGACAAGCTGGATTTGTGATAGCTGTTTACGGACAAGGTGCTGTGTAGGGGTTTGAACAGTGTGTCCTTGCTGAATATTTCTTTCCTTTTGTCCAGGCTGCTGGGTTCTGCGCTATGATGTTGGACAAGGCGCCCATTGGCCATTCCCTCGGCCACACCACCAGGGGCAGCAGGGCCCCCACCTGGCCCTTTTGGTGACTCCTCCTTGTGCCCAACAGGTTCCCTGGAAGAATGAGGGGTCTGCCTCTCAGATGGAGATAGTTTTTTTACCCCCTCCACCAGGGTCAACGTGTCATGGTCCTCCTTATTCTTCCCCAAAGGTGACGGCGCCGTGAGCACAGTCTCGCTAGAGGTGTTGCATTGGAAATAGTCATCCACAGCTGTTTTTGCTGGGCAAGGGCTGAGTTCCCCATAGGACGGCATACTCTCAGAGGGTTTGCCTGGCTCTAAAAGGCTACAAGCACTAGAAGGTTCCTTGCTGCCACCGACTATTTCTGGAATGCACACCTCTTTATAACTGGCAGAGGCTATAAGAGCCCTTTGATGACCAATAGTCTGCGCAGGCCGTAAGGTACTGTCGTCAATGTAGGATTGGCTGGGGGTCTGGTCATCTTGGCTGCAGCCTTCAACCAGGTCTTCCGGAGTCCCGAGAGAAGAAGCGCCCAGGGGGCCTTTGGAGTTATCCATGGACCTGGATCTCTCCTTGGCCTTGTTGGGTCTCTCATTCCTGGACCTCCGGTCCTGGGTATGGCTGTGGCTTCGGTGCACTTTGGAATGGGAGCTTCCCCTGGAAGGTTCGGGAAAGGGCATCTCCGTTCTCCTTTTGGCCAGTTCACCAGACACATCCCACTCCGGCGTCATGGGGAAATGGGACTCGATCACGTTTGTGTTGTTGTGCATGATGAAGCTGTCTCCTTTGTGTTCGATGATGAAGCAGCCCTCCCTGGGGACCCTGGTTAGGGGGTCGCAGAATTCATACTCCCTCTCACCCGGGATATCCAGATGTGAGCCATCCGAAGGATCACCTTTTGACACTCGGGTCTTGCTGTGGGACCGAGACTTCCCGTGGGACTTTCGATGAGTCCGGCTCTTTTTACTCCGCCCACTGTGGTGGGCAGAGGACCCGGCCTTACTCCGGTGAGCCTTTTCTTCTTCAAGTTTCTTCATCAGTGCCGTGTGCCTCATGACATTTTCCACCGTCAAGTCCGGGTTGATACGCCGTATGATCTCCATCTCCACCTCCCGGGGGATGGTCGTCGGCGTGTCCTCGTCTCGCAGGGGCCACTCCTCGGGAGGAAACTGGGCAGAGAAATTGGCCAGCTGTTTGGTCTTGTCTTTCTTAAAACTCAGCCGGAATAACTTGAGGCCAAATTTTTTGGATTGTTTTTCACCGTCTTTAGGTTTCGAGAGAGTTTCTGTCTTATAGGAGAAATTTATAGTACTTTTGCTTTTTTCAGTGGGCGGCACCTGGCACAGTGGAGGAGGGCAGTAGGGGTCTTTGCAGTCCTTGGCGGGTTTCCTCTGCAGAGTGGAGGCATGCATGCTGTGCGCGTCTTCTCGGCAGCAGTGGCAAGAGTCGCAGTGCTTTCTGGGTAATGTCCTTTCCCTGACACAGCCTGAGGCAGAGGGCGTTATGGTTCCCGGTTGTGGAGAGGTACACTGAGACCTGTCAGGTACCCTCTCGTCCAAGTGGTACCACTTACTGTTAGTTCTTATGAGGGAAGGCGTGATGAAATAAGTTTGTGGGGTCACAATGAAATAGCCGTCTGGAGTCGGGTAGATTTTCCTCTCCCGTACCAGTGTGTTTAGGGTATGCCGTAGGATTTCTTGGCTTGGGGTTGGAACACCTACGGGCAAGAACAGAGATGTTTGTGAGAGAGAAAAAGGGACAGGTGAGGAGCCCTGATTTTCAGAGTCCCATGAACATTGCCAGATTACCGCCCCAGAGCACGAAAGCAGGCTTCAGAGGTGTTTGCTACGTTTAGTGTGAAGCCCAGTTTTCTCTGATGACTCCTGTGCACGGTACCACCTGGGGAGTGAAAAGGAGTTAAAACGGAGAGCACTAGGGATGCAGACACAGGCTAGAACGCTTTGTTCGGCACGCGTGAGACCTTGCTTGGATCCTGAGACCACACCAGGAAAATCGCTGCTGCAGGAGAGAGAAGGAAGTTAGACAGACTTTGATTGCCCTGCTAACAAGCCTTTCTTGAACATCTTGAGAGACTATTTTATAAAGGACAAAAAACCGAAAAGTTTCCCATGCAGTGACATAAATTTATGGCATTTTTCCCAATAAGAACATTATATATATATATACATACACACACATATAATAACTTTATTATGTGTCAGTTTTTAAAAGATTGAGATTAAGTTAAATAAAAATTAATTTTTATAAATTTTATAAAAGGGTAACTAAATCTGACTACTCCTTTTTAAAACTTCTTTTAATTTTGAGATTATAATATAATTCCATTTCTCCCTTTCCTTTCCTCCCTCCAAGCCCTTCTGTATACCATGCCTTGCTCTTTTTCAAATTCACACCTTCTGCTTTTATGAATAGTTATTATATGAATGTACATATATATGCATATGCATACACTTAATAAAAGCCACTTGCTTTATAAAATGTTACTCCCATGTATGTTTTCAGAGTTGACATTTGTATTGGGCAAAATAATTGGGTCCTCTTCCCTGTGAGACACAAGTTCTCACATCCTTTAGTTACCCATCGCTATACCTTTAAAAATCTCCCCGTGGCTGCCTAAACATGAGTTGAACAAGGACAACAAGAGCCATGCCGGTGTGGATGGGGGGGTGCACCATGAGGACTCAATGCTGCACAAAGGACTGAACACTCTTCATCATGCCTTGTGACTTTAAATCCACCACTTTGCATGTTAAAACTGTCTGCTGCCGTAGTTGCGGTTAGACATAGCATTGTCTGTCCTTGGCAAGAGTCAGCAGAGGGAGGTGGTTTTCCTAGTTTCTAACCACTGAGCCCTAACCCACGCACTAGTGAATACACATGGAGGCAGTCTTGGTTCGATCACTAAGTCCCAAGTGTCTGCATTTGCTAGAACATAAATACAGAGGTGGGCAGGCACATGCTTCATTGTGCCATGGTGTACTTAGCTTTTCAGGGTATTCATGTGAATGCTTAGGTCCTCCCTACCTGAAAAGATAAAAATCAGGAAGAGACATCCTTAGGAAAGTGGCCCTCTTCCAAGTTGTACGTCACTTCCTTTATTTCTCGGAAATTCTGCATTTGCCCTTGTCAGGTACATCAAGGGGGGTGGTATCTTCAGAAATTATCTGAATGGTATAATTTAGAAACAGGCCAGATCAAACCACAAAAATACTGCCAATACCTGATCCGTAAAAATGGCAGTTTCGCGTGTCACAGTCGGAGCAGTGCAATGTAGAGAATGAAAGCACGCTTGGATGCCAAGGCCAGACTGTTAAATTGGAAGTCTCACTGTCTTTGATAATGGCATTATTGGTCGGATTGTTCATTCTTTTTCCACCTCATTCCCTACTGTAGTTTAGATCTAGAATGTTCCCTAAAGCTCTTGTGCTAAAAGCTTGACTCTTGGCTTATTGCTATTGGGAGTTGGTGGTACTTCTAGGACGTCAAGATAATGGGAGGGTCTTTAGGTCAATGGGGCCCTTGATGGGCTCTGTGTGGCCCAGGTCTCTTCCTCTCTCCTTTGCTCCTGGGCCATGATCCTACCACAGAAAGCATACTCACTATAGACCTGAAAGGAACCAGCCCATCTAGCCACAGGCTGAAACCTTTACAGCTACGGCCCTAAATAAATCTTTTCTTTTTACGAGCTTTAATTGTTATAAGAAGTCAATGCCTCCCTGCCAAATTCACACCTCACAACTCTCACTCCTCCCGTAGCCGGCCTCTAACTGACTTCTGGAGCTAGGGTCTTTGCAGGAATAGTCAAGTTAAAATGGGGACATTGGAGTGGGCCATAGTTCATTAGGAGCAATGTCCTTCTGAAAAGGGGAAAATGGCACAGACAGAGGCATAAATGGAAGACAGTGGGAAAAACACAGGTCAAAGATGGCCATGCACAAGTCAAGGAGAGGTGCTTGGGACATATGCTTCCTTCACAACATTCGGAAGGGGGCAGACAGCCCCGCTGACATCGATTTGGATTTCCGGTTTCCAGAACCATGCACTCCTTCGTGCTGTTTGATCTCCTTGTCTGCCGTAGCAGCCCTCCCCAGCGGTATCATTAAGGCAGCTGGTAAGCTAGCCTCTGAGGCATCTGTTCTCATAGAGCTGCTGGGAATGTACACAGGTTTGGGGCGTGCACAACAGTGTGCGCCAGAGAGCAAGTTCTCAATACACGCCAGCCACTGCTCTCAATTTTGAATCAGGAGCCATGGAAACCCAGATTACCTTCACATGATGTGGTGCAGCAACCAGAACGGCTGGGTGAGCTGGGAAATCTGTATGCCCTTGACCCTGCCAAACAAAGTGGGATCTAACACATTAGAACTGGCATTCTCAGGGAGAGGAAGCCTGTGGGTGCAATGCAGCACCCACCTTTGGAGGACATCCTTAGCAAGGGGGGAGAGGCTCACATACAGCACCCACCTTTGGAAGACATCCTTAGTAAGGGGGAGAGGCTCACATACATTATATGGCTAAATGCAGTTAATCTTTTAGTTGCATACCTTTCTTTAATTTAATGATCTATTCTTGATAAATGTACACTGATTTTTTTTCACAACTAAGTTGAAGACTGGTATGGTAAAGCTTGCTTTTAAATTCTTTGATACGTGTACAAAATAGAAACTCTTTTTTTTAATGGAATTCATAATATTACTCCAAACCATGCAATTCTTGGGTGCCGTCATAAAAGAAAAAATAATTACACACAAGGTAAGCAACTTGAGAGGTTTTTTCATCCTCCCGAGAGCCAGAGCCTGCTGTTGAATGGCAGAAGACCCCATTCAGAACACAACTCCTAAGATGAGCACACACACCGTACTGTGCTCTCAGATGACGAAGCTGTGGGCACAATGCCCACACAACAAACCTGGGCTTAAAATCGCAATTATATGGTAAGTTTCAATTATAAAAACCCACAGGTTTTTTTATATATAATTAGCAGGGAGTAATGGCTCATGCATGTAATCTCAGAACTCATCAGGAGGACTGAGCAAGTTTGAGGTCAGCCTGGGCTACACAGTAGTTTCTGATCAGGCTGGACTATATAAAGAAACACTTTCTAAAATAAAAAAACCTCATGATTAATTAATTTACCTTGACTGTTACTAAAGAAAGGTAAGTTATACTTCTTTATATCTCCTCTTAAGTGTGTGCGTGCGTGTGTGTGTGTGCTTGTACACCAAATACGTGTGGGTACCTGAACTGGCCAGAAGAGGGCTTCAGATCTTCTGTAACTCGAGTATTGAGTATCAGCCCAACATGTGCGTTGAGGACCTAACTTGGGTCTCCAAGAGGAGCAATGAGCATTCTTAACTGCCTAGCCAGCTCTCTAGCCCGTGAATCATTACTGCTGGTCTTGGAAAACCCATAGATTTTCATGGTCATAACATAATATATGCTAATCACCATTAAGAAAAATTTCTCTAGCTCTTCCTCAATGAAGGGACAAGAGAGAATCTGTGCTTCACATGCCTGGGGATTCTCAGTGACACAGGTCAAACAGCGTTTACTTTGAAGACAGAAACCACAACCATGTTCTCCCTTGCCATCCAATCTATTTCACACTTCCACCTTGGCTTTTCTGGTTCAACTGAAAGTTGTAAAAATCACCTATACTTGTTACCATTAAGTCTTAGTATAGTTACTGATGTTTCTAGCCCTCGATCTAACCTTGAGCTTTACCAGACACTTGTGGGGTTAACCTGACAAAGTGAGGCTCACGTGTATGCTCCACCCTTTCAGACTCTACACCAGCAGTTTATGGTGAATCAGTATTTTTCAAGAACAGAGACCAGCTCTGTATTCTAACTGAGCTAAAACTGGACTCTCTCTTTCCCACACCTTTACATCTTTCAAAGCAAAGGCAGATATTTAAAGCTATTGCATGACTATATGGTGTTTCGTGGAAGCACATTTTGCTTTGCTCCTTCAAATCTGATTGGTTCTCAGAACAGAGTACACATATGTGTGTTCTTTGCTAGACAGTTTGGATTAAAGGCACATTCATTCTGGGGAAAGACCTGCGCATGTTATTCAGACTAGCCTGGAACTGACGGGTTCAAGCAATCTTTATCCATTACCTTCATTAGTTCCCGAGACTACAGGCTCATGACTTCACGTCCAGTGTTAGACAGAAATGTTTACGGGCTTCATTCTGTTATTATTTTTATCTGCGAAGAACACTGATTGAGTGAGAATTTCGAACGATGAGACAGAAAGAAAACACGGAATGGGCACACTAACATTCTGCAGCTGACGCTAAAGCCAGCTCCAACTCTACATGCTGTCCCACAGTCCTCCATGTCCCTGAAGTGAGTCAGTCTAGCATATACAGGGATTAGCCCAATGTAATTGAGCACTCATCCTGGAGGAGTGGGTGAGCAGTTCTTTAGGAGAATGGAAAACAAGTATTCTTTTAAGATATTTAGAAATATTCTTAGGCTGAGGGTGTGGTTCTGTGGTAGGAGAGTTGCTTGGCATGCACAAGGTCCAGCAGGGCCATGTCTCTCTCACCACTCACACACACACACACCACACACACACATAGATACATACACACCACACAGCCCACCACACACACACACACACATACACCACACACACATAGATACATACACACCACACAGCCCACCACACACACACACCACACACATAGATACATACACACCACACAGCCCACCACACACACACACCACACACATAGATACATACACACCACACAGCCCACCAGACACACACACACATACACGTGCGTGTGTGTGCACAGTCCACACCTCCCACCCCTCCAAGCACACATGCACACGCACATGCAATTCTGTAATGGACACTGGTACACAGAAGTTGCTGAACTGACTTTCAAAGTTCAACTTCTATTAAAAAGACTCATCCTGTCATTTGTTTCTGGTACATTTTTACTCTTTGGAATACAGATGATGAAACAGTGACAGGTCATATTTGAAATTATCCTTTTCATTTATAAAACATGCATCAAATATAAAATTTCAAATACTTTAATAATATTGTTCTATTTCAACCTCTCTTTTTCAAATAGTAAACCACAAAAGAAGTAAATAACCTTACCTTTAAAACAAAGAAGGTATTTAAAAACCCTCCAGACTTTTAGTACTGTCATTGAAAATGGACTTTAATTTAAAACAATTTTAAATTCTCAGTGATGTTTTGCTCTGACATAGCTGATGGAAAGCAACAAATAAAAGGAAGAGAAAAAGAAGAGAGGCAGATAAGCCAAGGAAATCTCCTCTTTTATGAAATACTAGTTAAATGTTTGGAGCTATTAAGCCAGGCATAATGGTGTACATCTGTAGAGGCAGGTTGATAACGTGCAAGGCAGGCACTGTGGTTTACACAGAGAGGCTGTGTCCCAAAAATCAAAATTTTAAAACAAAACAAAACTAAAGGGAAAAAGTATTTGTTACTAAAGAAGAATTTCAGTAATTATTACCATGTCCTGGACCAGGGTTTAAGGGATCAGTTACTAAATATTGTGACCTACGAGGCAGCTCCTCAACTTCCCTACATCCAAGGAGCAGAGGCTAATCCAAAGTTATCAGGAATGGCTGTGTTCTAATAAAACTTTATTCACAAAGACAGGTGCTATTAGGCTTTCAAAAAGCTCCACCCTTTGCAAAGTCTACATGGTGTTTCTGCAAATTTCTGTGTCTGGCCCATAGTCCCCAGCACTACACAGATGAGAAACTTGGGACATTGCCTCCTTACCATAAAACTTGGCAAAGCAATTACTACTTTGCCAGGGATTTTTTTTTTTTTTGCTACAGTGTCTTGTAGCTTGGTGGCACTGTCTGTTGCTCAGCAGCGATGAGCATTTTACTACTGCATACGGGCTCTGCAGTCTTTCCTGGTTTATAGTCCATGGGAGGCATGGAACCATTTCTTTGAAAGCTGAATGAACATTAAGTAGATCATGCATTTATTTTTAATGTGATTTCTATTTCAGTCTAGAAAGGGATGTAGTATTCACTAAGCTGGCAAACTGGCAGTCCCATAAGGTACACACTGCCCATCTATTTTACCTTTCTTTTCCTTTATTTATTTATTTGTTTGTTTGTTTATTTAGAGAAGGCTTTCTCTATATAAAAAGCTTATTGATTGATTGATTGATTGATTGATTGATTGATTGATTGATTGATTGATTGATTGATTGATTGATTGATAGGCAGGCTTTCTCTATGTAAAAAGCCCTGGCTGTCCTGGAACTCACTCTGCAGACCAGGCTGGGCTCCATCTATTTATACATGTTAAAATATACATACACAGAAAATTGCCTGTACCTAAGGAAATTTAGAGATTTCACAGCAATCGGGATTTTGAAATTCTCTTGTAACACTAGACTTGGCAACTCTGGCAGGGGCACGACACTGGAGGGAGTAGTGGGTCCCTCCATGGAGATGGGGCCTGGGCGTTAAGTATAGACCACACCAAACAGCTTGGCCACTGCAATCAGCAACCATTTCCACTGCCGCTGTACCCACTGTTCTCATTTTGTAATAGTTAAGGAAAAAAAGCATTTTTTCCTTTTAAAAATGAAGTCTCAATACATGAAGTAACACTTTATTAAGGCTCATCAGATCACAGCACAAACATGCGGGGCATATTTATTTTAACATCATTTCTGTAGTTGAACTCCTGGGACTAAACATCGCAGCTGTTTCTGATGAACCCCAAGTTTATATATTGAAGGAAGGCCGAACTGCAATGAAAGAGTAGACTCTTGATCATTCTCACCATTTCTTACAATACTGGCTTAATTTCTTCCCCTTAGCATCAAGTTAAAATGTATTATATCAAAATATATATATATATATGAATAAAATAAAAAGTACTGTACCTAAAGGAGTGACTTTGTGATTGTTATTATTTTAGGTCACAGCAGAAAAGTATCTAGTAAGTTTGGGTGGAAATTTTTTTCCCTAGTGTCCCTTTAAATTCCTGGAGCCCACACCCCACAACCCACACCCACAGCTCACGTCTATTTGGAAAGAGTCATTCTCTCCTGTTACCTGGGAAACACGTCGTCAGGTGTTCCATCAGTGCTTCTTGGGTGACAGGCTTCCTTGCAGAGTTCATTGCCGAGATGGCCAAGCAAAGGATTTCCCCGAGTGGAATAAACTGGGACTGGCTGATGGGGGACATACTGATTGGTGACACATCACCTGCAGAAAGATGAGTTTCAGGTGAGCGGGGTCATTAAAACACACCACTATGTGCCACATCCCAGCATCCACCATGCACGCCCTCCCAGGTTGTCCCTCTGATCCTTGCAATATGAAGTCAATCAGTTTTGAACACGGAAGCTTGTTGAGATCACAGCAAATCCCACCCAGGTGGAAAGACTTCCAAGCACAGTGGACGCTCTGATAATCTCAACAAGCAAAATTCTCCTTAAAAACCTGAGCTCTCATTTGAATAGTGAGAGTACCAACGTCTTGTAACAAATGAGGCTTTGAAAAAATAACTTCTGCTTTTAGTAGTATGGAGATGATTTAGGAAGCAACCACTGCTCACATTTCAAAAAAAACATACTTGTGGTGAGTAACTGTGATTTGTCCTTCAAATGTTGAGGGTCTTTTTGTGCTGGGCATCTGCCAGATGAGTTGGGAGCTCACATCGAAAGAGAAGCGTCCCTTCCACAGCTGTCTCTGCCTTTGAACAGTTTTATAAGTGGAAGAGACAGACACAGAGATCAAGGTGACAGGGCTGAGTGATGGGCGTAGAGCAGAAGACTGTGCAGTAAGCTCAGAGGATAATATGGGACAGGACAGCAGTATATTTACCCTCTGAGGAGCCAGCGGGACTCCAAAGCAGGGGCCTAGAGGGTTCTTCTTAGGCTTTGAGATCTGAATCTGGTGTCAAGGGGCAGGAGGGTGGCTGGTGGCTGGGGGAGGGGATGAACTGGGGATGAGAGGAGCTACAGGCAAGTGTTTTTCCACGGAGTTGTAAAGAAGGGGCGCAGCTCTGCAGGAACAACCATGAGGCCACAGCTAAGTGCTCAAGACTCTCATCATATGAGGAAGAGTGAGCCTTGGAAGAAACAGAAAGACTGAATAGAACAGATGTGGCTCTCATGAAGAAGGCTGTGGTGGCCCTGCAGATGACCACCTGGAAGAAAGCAGGGCAGATCAGAGTGAAGTAAGGACCATGGCCCTCAGTATGCATCTCTGCTAAAAGGGATGGTGGAGGCTGGGAGGCTGCAAACCTAGCAACAAAGGGGCAGCGATGTGGATTCGCTAAGGATCAGCCAGGAACACAAACACCTCTCCCCATTTCTGAAATCTTTACAGTTGGGAGATGGTCCAGCTGGCTCCTAAAGATTCTCAGAATTTCCTAGACACTTCTGGGATGGGGTGGCCTCAGACTAGGAAGGGACTAGGAAAGCAGAGGGGCAAGGTGTCTGCTCCTGACCCCCAAGTGCCGCCTGAATTGCACTTAGGGGGTCTGTAAGATTTTACTACAAAGGAAGTTCTAAAAGAAGGATGAAAATAATCAGCAGAGAGCATTTTCTTTACTGACCATATTTACATAAAATCTCCTTTTTGTTTTTTAAAAAGATTTATTTTGTCATGTATAAATGTACATAATATGTACATATATACATGTTGTGTATTATAATATACATATGTGTGCATGTGTGCGTGTGTGTGCAGTGCCCATGGAGGCCAGAAGAGGGCACTGAACCCCCTGCAACTGGAGTTACAGATCATTGTAAGCCACCCAGTGTAGGTGCTGGAAACGGAACTCAGGTTCTCTGGAAGATCAGTACATGGTCTTAATGGCTGAGCCATCTCTGGTTTTATTATCCCTTAAGCATGCTTTCTCATGTAATAAGCTAACACAGCTGGCCAAAGACAAGACTCCGGTCAGTTTGTAACATTAATCAATATCCTCTCCAAAAGATGTTTGGGTGCCCTGAGGTGGATGGGCTGTCAGGGGACTTAAAGCTGAGCTTTGACACATCTCCTAGGTTGTGGGAGGGTACAGAAGACCCTAAGAAAAGAACCTGAACCCAACTTTGAAATGATATAATGAATGAAACTAGTCAACAGAACTGGAGTTCCCTGAGTGTTGGAACCAGTTCAGCAGGTGTACTGACAGAGCAGCAGAAACCAGTGTCCAAGACACGAGGCCTGTAGCCCCCGCCAGAGTCCAGCTGAGTTCAGTGCTCCCCTCCCCCACAGCATCAGTTGGGGACTCCATCAGCTCTGTTATGATGCCAGGTGGGTATGTGAGGAGTAGGTGATACTACTAGCGGATCAAATTCAAATCCAGAAAGGGTCCAAGTAGATTTAGAAATGATCAGCAGAAACTAGGAACACATCTAATGGAGGACCTGCAAACTCTGGAGCGGTCCAAAAGCGGACCTCTGAGAAGCTTTGACAGCATCTCGGGGGAGGAGCAGCAGTGGGAAAGAAATAGGAGAGAGGCATACAGTTGCTGCTGGGAGAGTCGGTCTTGCTCAATGTGGGTAGGTGGTGCTCAGTTCGCACTGCAGAACTGCATGCTGGGATTGTCCGGGTGGGCAGGTACAGACCGCAATGTACTGAAGTTACTTTGTTTTAAGGAAATGGGCATTGTTCAAACAAAATTCTGGCAGAGTTGCTGCTCTGGCCATTTGCACCTCCAAGTCTCCTGAAGTGATTTTAACAGTCAGTAGAAGGGAGGGTGGGGTCTTCCACCAAAGGGGAAAACCAAAGCAGATTTGGGAATCTTTGGAGCTATAGATCACTTAGGAAGCAACACCTTTACCAAGTGTGCTATCGTAAGAAGAATTTCTCAGAGGACCAAGACACAGAAGCACGAAATAGAATCGCTTTAAATGCAGGTTGGAATACTTCATGATTCTGCAAAGATTACAAAAGACTTCTCTACACAGATGCCAATTAGTGAAACAACTAGTTTCTGCTTGTCTTTCTGCTTTACGGGTCGTTTCTGTCATCTCCTCCATGGATTTCTTTGCGTTCGCTGCGTGCTCACTGGAAGAGGCAGAAACTGTGTGAGTGCCAGGGGTATTTTTGCCAGGAGCTTGTTTCACCATAACAATGACTATAGGCAGTAACTTTTAACGTAGGATACAGAACAAAGTGGAAACGGGATGTTTGAGATATGTCTCCATGCCGACTCATTCTATACTGCATTAAGAGCAATTACCTCCCAGTCCTTATCCATTCCCAAATCAGTCCACACTGGCTACACCAGCACTTCCTTGGACCTGTTCCAGAACTCCAGCTGCAGGGCAACCTAGCCCATATCCCCATCTCTGCCGCAAATGGCCATAGTCTCTCACCTGGCCAGTTATATTAACTTCATAGCACTCAGCTTTTCTGCCTTGGTCTTTAACATCCTCTTTCTTCAGAGTAACCAAGCTCCTCCTGAGAAGTCATAAATCATGCCACATCCTTGCACAAAACTCCACAGCACTGCCTTTTACATGGAAAGAGAAACCTGACTCCGTATGGGTTGGTTCCACAAGGCTCTGCAGTTTGGACCCGCCTAATGGCCTCTGTGGGATAGACCTCCATTTACTCACCACCGCCTTTCTTATTACAGGCTCACAACCTCCTGTTCTTGAATCCTGCCAGGCTTTTCCTAAACTCAGGCAGGGTCTTTGTCATTTGTATTTTGCTCCTGGCTGGGGGTGCCTCTGGGGTGGACATTTCCAGGACTGGCCCCTTATCATTATGTATAGATCAGAAGTGAAAAGCCATACCCCCAGGGAGCCCCGCTCAGACCACCGAAGCCAGTGTGGAACTGCCCTCTCTGAATGTGTGTGTGTGCTCACGTTTACAGCTTACTATCTGTCTCATCCACTAAACATGAGCTCCACGAGGAAGGAGACCTGAGCAGCTTGTGCCCATCGCATACAACAATGTCATGCTTACAGACACCCAGTACAGGCTGAGTAGAGGAATACTTTCTTTTAATAATGTAATACTATAAAGGGTTTCTAGGGGTATTTTTTAAAACCACACTTTTATTCAGATTTTGCTAAGCAATTACAAAACAGAGACCAAATATACTAAACTATTTGATTTTTTTTAAAGACTCTCCCTTATTAGTTTCAAGAAGGAAGCCCCCCAAATAGAGTATTTATCATCGAAAAGATATCATACATTAGGTGAGGTTTTGAGTATGTGTTTAAGATCTGTTAAAGAAATAAGATCTCTCAGTACAACAGAACACATTCAGAGTTATCAAGATTTTCTGGGGATCCCTATCAACATGATGAATGAGACAACTAGTCACTCTTAAAATATGTCACTAGAAAATCCTTCCAAGTACTGGAGAGATCACTGAGCAGTTAAGAGTGCTTGCTGCTTTTGCAGATGACCCGTGTTCAGTTCCTAGCATCCGTATGATAGCTCGGAACCATCTTTAACTTAGTTTCAGGAGATAATACACCCTCTTCTGGTTTCTGTGGGCACCAGACACATGTGCGGTGTACATTGATATAGGCAGGCAAAACACTCATACACATAAAATAAAAGCAAATTGTTTTTTAAAGAAATAAAGGAAAATTCTTCCAACCACTCCACATTTATTTTTCAAAGACAATAAACTATAAATACTGCTAAAATATATAGCTCAAAGATCCCAGGATTTTGCATAAACTATGAATCATAACTTACTTGTCTATATCTTTATTTTTACCTTATTTAGTGAAATGTATGTGTGTTTGTCACATCTGTGGGTGCTCTCAGAGGCTAGAAGAAGGTGTTAGACTCCCTGTAGCTGGCAGTTGTGAGCCACATGACTTTGGTGCTAAAGCAGAACTTGGGTCCTCTGGAAGAGCAGTAGGTGCACTCACCTACTACGCACCTATTGAGCCATCTCTCTAGTTCCTCACTTGCCTATAATCTATAGAATGGATTTTTCTATTGTCAGACTGTGTTTGAAGATAGTTAGGGAAAGTCAACCATGAGATACTTTGTGGTAAGAATCCTTTCTGAACAACTGCCACTCCACCCTCCTATAATTAAATAAAAGGGGGGGAGAAACTACACTTTATTTTCTTACAAAAACCCACTTAAATACAGCCCTTGGGGTACAAATGCCCAAACTAGGATAATTCAGATACGATCAAGCTCAGTATAAACATTCAAGGTGAACTTCAAATGTGAAAAACCTGAAAATATTCCAGTAGTTAGCAAAGAGCATTTAATGACATTTTGAACACTGTTTCCAAGTAAATGACTCTGTGAGCTGGTTAACATGAGAAAGATAAGTTAGTGGGATGAACAATGGAGGGCGCCAAAGATGGTCTCTGAACCACTAGAGGCGAGAGGAAAGCCTGCAGAGCATGGAGGGGCATGCTTAGCTGGAGAGCAGGCAGCTCAGGAGCAGGCTGAGGTAAGAGAAAGAGAAGAGCTGAAACCCGATCCTGGTAGACCAGATGGCTTAGTACTCATTCTCACTATTCAAGGCACTGGCTATGTTTCTGTGGGGTCATCATGTGACATGTTTGTGTGAGTCAGTCATTCTCAACTGGTGCTGATGACTGCCACTCCCACATCAACCAGGAAGGCCTGACACAACCAGAGACCCTAGATGCCAGCTGGCTGTATCTTCCAGTCTACCTGTCTACATTCCTTACTTCCCCCTTGGGGAATGTCACTGTCTAGCACAAACATTTTCACTATTTAAATCTCTCTATGTTCTCTTCCAACTTCTGGGCAGTTACTTTAGTTAGAATTATTTTTACCAACACACACACACACACACACACACACACACACACACACACACACACACACCCTGAATTCAGAATCAGTTATTCTGTTTCTTCGTGTCCGTGTTTCACTGTAAATGTTCACTTAACCTCTTCTGTGGGTGGAAGGGACTTCATGGAATTCATACCCCAGATTCTCAACTCATGCACCATATTCCCATTCTCAACAATTAGTTGGGAAACAGGGTTGTCTAGGATTGGGAAACCCCTACTCTGTGAGGGCGCCAGGAGATACACAGCTAAGAACTCACTCTCCTCTTTTCTTTTTAAAATATCACGTGATATTCTTCATATTTACCCGCTCTATTGGGACGGCGTGTATGCCACAGTGAACACATAGAGGGCGGGCATAAACCGTGGGAACTACTTAGTACCTTCTACTACATGGCTCCCGGGACTGAAATGCAGGTCATTAGGGCAAGCACTTTTACCAACCAAGCCATTTGACTGGCCCAGAATCCAGTCTCTTAAGGCAGATACAGTAGCCTGCTTCCTTATCTGTAAAATAAAGGTTTGGATGGACTTGTAATATGACTTCATCCAGCTCCAGAGGTCTGTGACTCTCTACTAATTCAGAGGGATTTGGGCAGAAAATCAACTCACAATACATTTCTCATGCCCTCCTCTATTTCCAGGTGTTGTAGAAATCACTTCCCTACTGATCTGATCTGGGAGAGGCTTTCATTTTTAAAGAAATGGCTAGCTATGTCAGCTCTCATCTTTTCCTCTTGCATAATAGAACCACCACGGTTTGTTCTAACTCAAGTCTGATTGAGCTTTGCTCCTCGGGACCAATGTACCTTCCCTTCCTCGCCTCCACCAAATTAACACTAGCATTAAAATTATGGATGCCAGTAAAATTACCACATGCAGCAGCTATGGCGGCTCCTCATAAAAAGTCTGAAATGCACTTCTGAAATGCTCAGAGCCCACGGGGAGGAGAGGAGACAGCTCTATTCCATTCCGCAGAATGTGCTCCCTTTGCCAAGTTTTATCTCAGATGCCCCTGGGCGTGGGGAAATCATCCGCTCGCTAAGGTTACAGTCAAGTGAACAACTTCTCTGGTGCACAGCCTCAGACAAATCTTGTGTTTTACAATTTAATTCAATTTATTAACCCCAATTTTATGTGTAAATGATGTTTGGTTCTTTTAACAGAAGATCTACTACGGCATTGTCCAAAAGTTCTTCTAGAAAAGCACGTATCCCTTTCCCATATTTACTCACAAAGATGAGGGGACAGAGCATATGGCTTCCATTAGCTTACGTGCCGCTAAGAAAGTTTCTTTGAAACCAGATTACTATACTTGACTTTCAACTGTTTGCGCTGAAATCTGAAAGAAAACTGACATTGAAAGCGGCACTTTTACTAGTCTACTGTAAATTTGTTTTCAAACGCCACCGGCTTCAAAACTTAAGGGCGGGGCCCTTATTGCAATAGGCAATGAAGGAAACTTGGCAATTAAGAAGAGGAAAGTGTTTGGTCCTTTGAACTTCTAGGGCAGCCTTTCCTGCTTATTCTCAACCCCAACAGTTCTCTGACACAAAATCCAATTCTTAAGCTGTTATTTGAGGAAACTGTTTGTACTCAAACAGTAGAGTAAGGAGGAGGGGCCTATTATTGATGCTGAAGCTGATCATGACGTTGTTATGACTTCCAAAGAAATTTCTAATGAGAGCTGAGCTAAGAGCAATTATGTTGACTTAGCGTACACATACACCAAAATGAGTCATTGGCCTCATGTTTCCCAGAATGCTCGGCTCACGGCTGTACGGCACAGACAGGTGCAGCTGGGTGGGATTAATCAGCTCATTGGTTTCCAGGAGAAAGCACGGTCTTCCTAGCTTCTGACCTTCCATTTGTCATCTTAGCTACTGAGTCTCAGTACTCAGTACCTTAGTTACTTGAGTTTCTTGCTACCGAGACCTGGCTGCTGTTGGAAAGTTGTCATAGAATAAGGAGAGGTTAAAAACATACAGAAGGGCAACCAGTGGACAGCAGTGGGTGAAAACCCCCTCGGCATAATAAGAAGCATCTGTTCTAATCACAGCAGTTAGCAGCGCTTTGGACCACTTGCCCGTTTGCTATAGATTTATAGCTGAAGAATTAGAAGGGAGCTATGAGCTATCGGAAGAGTTACGTTCTTCAGTATATCAAATCTTTGCTAAAACTCCATGTCGTAAGCCACCCACTGCCACTGGGTATGTGGGAGAAATTAGGGGTAGAAAGCAGCAGACCGCCATTTCCACATCAGGCGTTAAAGTGTATGGACGAATGAGAAGGATCTGCACATCAGGAGATCAGGCTTGGCTCTACTTCCTATCAAGATGGTAGTGATACCAGCTACTTCCCTGCTCTCTGCTCCCTGACTCAGAACTAAGTTAAAATGAACATAGTTATAAATTAGCTATATCTCCCTGACCCGAGATAGAAATCACGAGAAAATGCCAATCTTGACCAACAACAACTAATACATCCCCTGAATATACATAGTTCTATACGGTACATAGTTCGCAAGTGTTCCCATGGAAAGCAGAGTCTTCCTTTAGAGGGAGTGCCTCAAAGAGAATCTACTCTGAATTTCTCATGGAATTCCTAGTCATCTACTTCTCTTCTATTTCCACCATCCAGCAAAACCCTGCCTGTCCATAAAGATGTATCAGGCATTCCAATTTCTACTGATGAAAATTTTCAACTATAATTTAATAAAGCGGCCTGACATTTGCAGGACTGTTCTCGACGTCAGGCTCCCCAGGGCTGTGTCTCGGCCTCTGCATTCCTGCTTCATCAGCTAAGGGATCTGGCCTACGCTGTGACAGATTTCTGTGAAATAGAACTGTAACTCAACAACCCAGCCTAATTAAACACAGGTCAGATGCGGTTAGGATGGCAGTTCCTGGATTACAACACCCTGGATGGAACAGCTGCCACGCCACACCAGGCTCCTTTCTCCACTGCCACCTTACGTCCCCTTCTGACAGCTGGAGAGGTGGATATTGAACTGGGTGAGAGTTCCGAAGGACAGGAGAAAGTTCTGTGGTTTTGAACAGACTCAGAGGACACGCCGACTAATGGTGACATTAAATAACTCTCCTCCCTAAATGTCAGGACAGCGACAAAACCCAATAACTTTGTTCTTATACCATGAGATTGAGATCCCAGCCCTGAGATTGATTAGTTACCCCACAGGGGGAAAGTGGTTTAATTTTTCGCGTCTCAATTTCTTCGTTTTTGCAAAGCGTCTACAGCAATGGTTCTCACCCTTCCTAATGCTATGACCCTTTAATACAGCTCCTCATGTTATGGTGACCCCATCCATAAGATTATTTTTGTTACTACTCTATAACTGTAATTTTTCTACTGTTAGGAATTGTAATGTAAATATCTGATATACAGGATATTGGATATCCAACCCCTGAGAACCACTACTCTATAGTGACACTGACCTTAAAGTGATCAAGGGGGTAAGATGAAATAATAGATGTCGAACATACTGTCCTTGAGATCTAATATTTAATAAATAGTAGCTAGTATTAAAAATATATTATCTTTAAGCCTGTCTAAATTTAATGTGTTTCTTTTTCATCAGTACTTGAATTATTCCAACAGAAAATTAATTTAGCCAGAAAAAGAAGTTAATTTAGCCATAAAAATTAATTTAGTTATAAAAACCCCTCTAAAAGATACCTTAGCCCATGCTAAGGAGAGCAGTGGTCCTCCTTACACTGATGATGAAGAGTGTCCTCCTGATACTTAGGTAAGAGAGCCTGCCCTTAGGAAGTGGAGTACTTCCACTGAGACACGAGGATCTTATAACTTCTGGGCTGAGAGACAATGGCCTTAGAGCAAACATGAGACATGGATGTCACTAGGGCATTTACGGAGAGTGTTGCGAGTGGTAAAGAAATCTGGCCCTTTTCAAAACAGTGGCTGGACCAGTTCTTCACCCACACTGCCTAAGAAATAGCTCTTTGTACTAAAGATGGATGACACTGGGAGTTAGAGAACTTCAGATGGTCGCTGGGAGTCTTGTCACCAGCATGGCTGCCCCTTAGGGAAAATGTCCCACAGCAGTTTGAAAACGTGACTTTTACACAAAAATCAGGATTTTGTTTGCTCCTTACTTAGAGATGATTTGCCCAATAAAATCAAAGGAAACTGTTATTGAGGGCCACACTTAAAAGATACACCCTCACGCTTGTTCCGATGACACCAGTCCTATGCCACAGGCATGCATGGCTTTCTCAATGTCACTGCTCTCAGTGTGACAACAGTCATAATTTCCAAAGCCTTGGATAACTTCTGAGGTTTACCCTGGCATTAATCTTCCCTATGGAGATTCCTTTTAAATTTTAATTTAGTCTTTAAGATGCATTTATTTGGGTCTATTTGGGGGAAGTTGGGATATGTAAATTTATTTCATGTTTGATTAAATGAGGACACTGATAAGCAATGCTTCTCTGTTGCAACACTTGGATTCTTCCAGCTATTTTAGATCTATCACAAGATGTTACTGACTATGGCTCCCTGTCTGTGCTATAAACACCAGGAACGACTCCCCCTAACAACTGTACTTTGGTACTTATTATATGACCCCTGTCATACTTCACTCCCTCTCCCATTCCCAGTCTCTCATGGGCTCCATTCTCTTCTCTTCTTTAAGAGACTGAATTTTTCAGCATCTACTGATTTATTAGAACATATTTCATTTGTCCTTTCGTGAGTGGCTTGTTTCATTTAACACGATGCTTTCTGAGTCTACCAAAATTAATAGTGTTTTATTTTAAGCACAAGATAAGTTGATGATTTTCCGTAACTTCCCTGCAACTTCCTACTGAGCTCTTTCTGCATGTGGAAAATGAGAGGCGATGTGAATTGTAGAATGAGCATACATTTAAAGCCCTTGCTTTCAATGAGTACAGGTCAGACCTAAAAATGTGAAAAAAATAACAAAATGTTCAAATTAGTGTTTAAAGCATCCTTTGAAGGACTATAGCAAAAATGAGAACAATAAAGTAAACCACACAACTAGCAGATTGTTCAAAGGACCCTAGCCATGGGAACTGATACACATGCTTGGGAGACAGGTAGGAGGCCTGGAAGACAAGGCACAGCCTTGGCTACATAGCAAGTTCAAGACCAGCTTTGGTTACATGAGACCCTGCCTCAAACACAAAAACAAAACCCTCTAAATTAGACGCCAGCGACTGAAGAAATGACAACAGCTGACACATGGAGTCTCATGAAGTTAAAAAGTGTCACCCTGGCAGAGGAAAGCTAACTGAATAAAGAAACAACATTTGCTAGCTGTGTATGTGACATAGGATGACTATCTTCAATACACAAAACCAACAGAAGCCTGAAACAACAAGAAATTAAAGGAACTAATCAATGAATGGGATGATGAAACAGATAGTTCTCAAAAGATAAAACACAAACAGCCAATAAACGGAGTCATCGGAGAAATACAAATTAAAACTAGATTGATACTCCATTTCACCCCCATTCAGAGTGGCAATCATCAAATTTTAAAAATGCTGGCAAAGATGTGGACAAAAGGCTACTCTCTGTACCACTGCTGGGAATGTAAGCTACAGATAATGTCTATAATATAATCTATAGCAACGTCTATAGATAAAAATACGTATTTTAAGAGAGAGTGTGTGTTCCCCCAAAAAGTTAAATATAAAACTGTTATATGATTCAAATATACCAATCCTGGGTATTTATCCAAAGGACCAAAGGACTCAAGTCATCACAGAGACAATGACGACAGTGTTCACAGTAGCCAAATTAAGGAACCTACTTAGGTATGTAACAACAGAGGAATGGAAACAGAAAACGTGTATGTGTAAGCTCACACACACACACACACACACACACACACACACACACCCCACACAGACATTTTAGCCCTAAAGAATGAGGTTACATCATTTGCAGGAAAATGGATACCACTAGAGACAATCATATTCGGACAACAAAACCAATCTTAGAAAGACGAATAGCATATTTTCTCTTGTCTGTGGTAGTTAGATTTTACAGAGATACATAAAATCATGTACGTTACACATGGCATGAAAATAGCAGGGAAAGTGGACAGGGGCCTGGCAGGAGGGAGAAGCGGGAGAAAAAGGAAGCTAAGGAGGTGGAGGGGTGAAGAGACATGAAGCACCATCGACTTCTGCACAAAGATGTTCCTGTGTGATGACGCCTGTACAATGACCACACACAGTAGAAACCCAAAGGAAGGGAGATCAGGTGGACAAACAAACTTCATGTTGCGGCGATTTCCTCCATTGGGAGAGTTTATGTGGAAGAGGGAATTTAAAGGGGGTCTCCAAGATTCAGCAGCACCAGCAGGCTGTGGGGTTCCTCTGCAAGTGCTCTCCTGACCAAGCATCCTTTGAGACCGACTTGGCATCCTCTACTATAACGAACAAAAGCATCCTTAGTAATGAGAAAAGAAAGACCCCACGCTTTCTTTCCCTTGGTGGAAGGGGAACTGTGAGCATGACCACAATCACAGAGAGAGAAGAGGGGACCTGCCAATCGAGATTTGAACTTATTTAAAGTGTTCCAATTATGCAAATTACATAAAGGACCTAATACTCTGAGACATATCGTTACTAAAGAACAATATTGAAACTACATTTGGGGAGGCAGTAAAAAAAATCATATTTTCAGATGCTGTTTTTGTGTTGGTGATTGCAATCTGGCAAGTATTTTTACCATTTTTTAAAAAAGATTTTATGTGAAAAGCTCATGGATGTTATAAAAAATAATAGCCCTGTAATAAACAAAATCCTAAACCAGACCCTAATGAAATACACCAACTTTGTGAGTTCACAGAAGCCTCAATGCGACGCTATTCCTAGAAAGCCTCTGGCTCTGAGGGTGCAAATAGGACTCCCTCAGCCTTGACTGGGGGCCATGTGGTCTCTAAGGGTGTAAATAGGACTCCCTCAGCTTTGACTGGGGGCCATGTGGTCTCTAAGGGTGTAAATAGGACTCCCTCAGCCTTGACTGGGGGGCACGTGGTCTCTGAGTGGGTAAATTGGATTCCTTCAGCCTTGAGTATGATATATGTAGGGTCCCAGGTCAAATAACACACATCTCATGACTGTATATTAAACTGAAGAGCCAGGCAGTAGTGGTGGCCCACGCCTTTAATACCAGCATTTGGGAGGCAGAGGTAGGCGGATCTCAGTGAGTTTGAGGCCAGCCTGGTCTACCAAGTGAGTTCCAGGACAGCCAGGGCTGTTACACAGAGAAATCCTGTCCAGAAAAAAAAATGAGGAAAAAAAAATCCAAGGATATTTTCCCTTGGAGGAGTGAGAGAGACATGCAGAGAATGGAAATGCTCTAACTACTTCCTAGCCTCAGATCTACAGCTGCTCACTGTCTGGCCCCAATGCAGCAATGGCTCATGCTGGTATGGTCACATGCAGTGGGCATCCTCCATAAGAGAGTTTGGACTGCCTGCGATGAAGGTGGAGGGCACAGTAAAAGTAAGACCACTTCTCAGAGGTCCGCTCGCCCAGGTCACTGGTGGTATCGACATTTTTAAACATATATAGATAGATAATTTTTTTTCATACAACAATTTTTGAAATAAAAGCAGGGGAAACCTACCTGACCCTTTCTGGACTGGCTCCATTCCCCAGGTAGCTTTGATGCTATAGCCTGGTGCATGCTAGGGGAACGCATCCAAGCACAAGAAGGAGCCAGTAACAGAAATGGACGTCCTAGAATCTGTAATAAGAAGAGAGAGTAAACGTTCGAGCAATCGTATCCTAAATGAGCATTTCAGATTGGTTACTGCAGGCCTGTGGAACACAACAACAAAGCGGCGCTTTACCTTGGAAGGTATAAATATTTGAAATGGGCTAAAGAACCCTGGGCTTTTCTTACAAATCAGGGCTTGTGACACAGAGACAAGTTCCATCAAAAGCACCTACCAAAGGCTCTGTGGGTGCACTTGGCTGGTAATGATTTTACAAACGGAGAGGGGGAACGAATCATCTTTACCACCCTTTCGTTCTATTTGCATGAAACGGGTGGATCCTGATGCATGCCTAGCCCACTGATCCCAGCCATGAGGACTGAGCCAACATCCCACTGCGATGTCTCGGGATCTGCAGCGTCATTCCTCTTCCGATGCCTCTCTGCAAAGTGAAGTCGCAGGGACCAATCAGCCTGACTTCTCACTCCCCTGCCCAGAATCCTTTGTGAGCTGAAATGAGTCATCGCTCCCAGAAAAGCTACAGCCTGTGTGTGTGTGTGTGTGTGTGTGTGTGTGTTAGCTCCTTTGTCTGTGCTGTGCAGTGTGGGGACTTGGAGAGCAGACAGATCCCAGGTGCAGTGGCTAAGGAGCATACGCTCCTCTCCAAGGGACCCAGACACCATCACATGCATCACTTTCCCCAACACATTTTTTTTTAATCACCAAAAGTAAAGAGGGCACATACCTCCAAAATGCTTGAAGAAAGAACACACACATAAAATCTGATCTGGCATCATATACTCAAACCGCAATCAAAGACCTGCTACATTTTCCTGTTTTTTGTTTGTTTATTTTTAGAGTGGTTCTATAGCACACCGGATCAAAGTTCAGCAGCAGTGAGCTATTTGCCATGAATTCCAGTTACCGCGCAAGTTTCTGCAAACCCAGGGCTTGTCACCCCGTCAGGCTGCTGCCAGGGCAGCAGCGGTACAGCTCCGCCACTGCCCATAAAGGCAGCATCGGGGAATGAGGTCACTATGTCAGGAGCTCAGGTGCAGCTTCAGGCTCTCCGGAGCTCACAGCACAACTGGTAGGAGTCAACAGGATTTGCGGTTTTGTGTCGCAGCTTTGTCTGTTTTTCAAATTTTTAAAAAGAAATCCTATGTCTAAGATCAGGAAGGGAAGAAAAAAATCAGTTACGTGTCTATGCAAAAAATGTCTTTTTCGTTGCACCATCTGTAGCATGCTCATTATTAGCCCACGCTGAATACCTCCTACATTTATGTGCATATGTGTTATATATAAACACGTACAAACATACAATGATACACACATGCACGCGCACACGCGCGCACACACACGCCAGACTCTTTAGGGCAGAATTACTGAGAAAACATTTGGCTTTGTACTGACAGATGAACCGCCGTCACAGTCTTCTCAGAGAAGAGGATGAAGGTGTACGGAAGACAGAAGGCAGGGACATCAACCATCACACAAAGCTCAGAGGGAAAAAATGGATTCTGGAGAAAAAGAGTAATAATGAAGAAAGAAATGAACAATACTGTATTCAAACAGCATCACCCAGTCCCCCAGACAGGCAGCCTTACTCTCTCACCTCAGAACCAAACAGACACACCCATCAGTGACCCCACTCTCACTACCAGACAGATCTGGGCTGCAGATGATGTCTGTACAGCCAGTTCACCGAATCTTCATGAACACAGCAGCCACACTACAAAGAGAAGGTACAGCTGAAGCCAGTCACTACAAACACGAAGTCTCCAATATGGTCCTTCCAATTTACTTCCATCCTTCCTTTCTCGAGACAGGATCTTACTCTGTAGCCTAGGCTAGCCTGAAACTTCCTGTAATCCTCATGCCTCAGTCCCAAATGCGATGTGACGATGAGGATGAGAAGCACTGACCTCCATACCTGCAGCTCTTCCAAACTGCTAAATTGGGAGGCTCCCTAAGTGGATCAGCAGGCTGGGTCACCTGAACCTTATCATGCCATTCCTTTGCTTCAGCCTATTCGGAGACACACTACCGTGAAACTCAGGTCCTATCCCAAGCCACCATCTGGCAAGTGCCAATCACTCTCTCCCCTATAGGGAGTGATTCCCAGTCTGGCCTTGGGAAGCTGGGACAACATTCAACCCTCTTTGGCCTGTCAATACATCCAATAGCTACAAATAACCATCAGCTTGGTTCCTATATGCCAGACTGCCTCTTCTCTAGTTGCTTGCCACCTTAGATGCCTAGTAAGTATGTGATGCAGACTGGGTAGTCATTTATTAGTCGATTGATATGTTTCATTCCAACGTTAAGCAAACAATCAAGCAAACAAATCAAAAGCTTTGGTGTCTGTCATCTTATGGCTCTTTTCACATCCTCAGCCCCCATGGGTTTCTTCCTTTGCTCACTATTTCCACACCGGGGACACCAGAGTCCCCCTGTGGCACTACTGCAGCTTTGTCATGAACTCTACTCATCGATGAGTGTAGTAGACGTTAGCTATTGTGTATCCCCAACAATCCCTCAATAACTATTACTAAATTTGACATATCAAGGCTTCATGCACTTAAAAAATATGAATCATACCATTTATGCTTTTTTAAGTCTTGAATTTCCCTTCAAAGGTATTCTTAACTCTCTCTTTCTGGTCAGTCACTGTAGTCTGACTCTGGGGCTCAGGACTGGAGCGTTCTATCAATGCAACCCAAATATAATCAATTCTCTTTTAATATAGCTGAATCCTTTATTGTAAATCCATCAAAATCTACCCAATGCATCTATGAAGGTCAGTCTTCATTGTCAACATGACTGGATTAAGAATCATCTAGGATTCCCCTCAATAGAAGATGGATAAAGAAGGTGTGGCATATATACACTTTGGAGTTCTACTCAGTGGTAAAAAAACAATGACATCTTGAATTTTGCATGCAAATG
>LOEQ01001208.1:4080-24687 GCA_001685075.1 Bramus lutescens
TGCTGCTGTTGTAATGGCTAAAGGATACATGGTGTCTTAGAGTTACTTCTCTCATTATTGTGACCTGGCACAGTAACTTAAGAAAGGAGGTTTATTTGGGTTCACAGTTTGAAGGCATATAGTTCCTCGTGGCAGGAAAGTCATGATGGCAGGCATCTGGTGCCCCTGTATCCACAGATGGGGAGAAGAGGAATGCTGATTCTCAACTCGCTTTCTTGTTTTTATCAGTTGTGGCTTTCAGCCCATAGAATGATGTTGTCCACATTGAGAGTGGGTCCTTTCACCCCAACACAGTGCATGGGGTGCCTCACAGATAGGTTTTCTGTTGAATTGACAGCCAGTATCCACCATCACAAGGAACCAGTTTTACTCTACATAGCACATTACTTAAATCTCACTTCTTTTCCCACTAAGGTCAAGTATGTCATTTGTTTTTTGAAAGGAAGAGAGAGAGACTCTGAGAGACGCTGGCTCCAGGAGAGGCCAGGCTGATTTCCTCGGGAGACTTTCTGTCTGATCTCCTCTGTTTGCTTAAATACTTTGATCAAACATCTTCACTGATGAATTTTCCGCTTACAGTTGTGTGCCCTTCAGAAGTCTGTTTACATTTCCATAAACGGGTGTTGATTTTTATCAGGTTAAGTTGTCTTTGCGGAGACCTGACAGGAAACAGGAGCACATTGACCCCAGCAAGACAAGCGTGGAACTTGTCCAAAAGCGCTTTGACTCATCCACACCGACGAGGCTAAAGCTAAAAGTGGGGTTTCCGGGAAGCAAGCTTCTATCAGAATGTAAATTAAATTTCTTTTCTTCCATCTCTTGGGTTTAAATGTCTAGGTTTTCCTGGACTAATTCTAAGGTATTTTGAAATAATTTGTAGATAGGGCTAGTCAACCATTCCATCCCATTTAGTGAGTCCGCACGCTGTACCAAACAAGCAGAGGCAGCCAGAGGGGAACCAACCATAAAAATTGTCTATTGTAATTCTAGGGAGGAGGATAAGGATGGACATTGTGGATAGTCAGGAGAGCAAGGAGACAGAAGGGGGGGATTTTATCTGAATGGCTCCACCCACACATCCCTCTCCTCTGTTCCTGAGGGCCCAGAAACTTGTTCCCTGGGTGTTCAGAGGGTTTCTGTGACGTGCGCTTAGAGCTTAAAGAACAGGCAGCTGATGGTTGTGAGGACCAAAATAACAGGGAAGGTCGTCATGCCTGCAAAATGTATTAGTAAAATATTGTGCCTGAGTGTGAGTAAGCACACAGAAGAGCAAATACTGCCGCCAAAGCAACACTCAGGACGAGAAAACCTTCTGAGGAAGGAGGAAAGTCCCTTCTTTGTACAGATGTCCCCTTTAGGAAGGCCCTTCTCCCCTCACCTTGTAGCTGCTGGCCAGGGCAGTGAAACTGCATGGACAACCTCGACCCTACCTACCAGCCCAGGAGAGCTGCTGGGACCCAAGCGTAGGGCTTGGGCTCTGGGGCAATTTTCTCTTTCCTGTCTTTATGAAACCCTGGTCCCTGGTGAAGCTTAGCTAAGCCACTGAGCTTGCTTAAGTGTAGGACTGGAATTCACTGGGGAGCTGGATATTCTGAGTCAGGGGAGGAGAAGAGCGGGTATGTGGGGGGGGTCACCTTCAGTAGGACCATGAATCTGTTTAGAACCAGAGAGGGGAAAGCTGGACCAGCTGTGGTCCCTTGTTGTAGCCACAGGGAATAGGACAGGCCCAGGCTTCACCTGTGCTCCTTTCTGTAGCTTTCCGAGGCCTCTTGGGGAAGCAGGAAGGGTTAAGATGCTTTGCTTTGTGCTCTGTGCCTGGGGGCAGTTAAGTGCCTCCATCAAGGGGCGTTTAAATCTTACTCTAGCACGGCACTTGAGCAAAGTCTCCCCTTCAGGTCCCAGAGTCCTGCCTGGAACCTCATTATTCCAAAAGCAACTCAGAAATGCCTCCAAAGAAAATGCATTCTTCTGACAATGTTATTAACTCATGCTCTTGAGTGCCCAGACAGCCAGTGGCAGCCTCTGTGAGTTGCACTCTTGCTGTAGGATTTTTATTAGAGTTCAAAACTGCTCTGATCGACAGATGGGATCATGGCAGGACGAAGAGCCAGAGCAGTGCAGTCTGGGCTTTGGGGGAAGCTTGAGAGCTTTCAGACACCAGGAGCAACTGTCACCTACTATGTATGCCTAAGCCAGAGGTGGGGCCTGAAACACAGGCAGAGAACCCAGACAGATTCTCCTCTTAAGGAGTGGAGCGGGTATCACAGGGTCCCCTCATTCTAAAGCACCAGAAATGCGGATTCCTGCCACACTATAAGTGCTAATCCCACTAGTCAAGAATAAGGATGCTAGCATAATTTTTGAACCAAACTTGAAGAATGCTTTATTAAATACTGACCAGGATGATGGACACTGGCCTGGTCCATGCCTGGGACTCCCAGAGTATGGCCCTGGATAACATTAGTCAAAGGCTTATAAAGTCAGAACCCACAAGGCTATGTCATTCCCACCTTCATCCAATCCAGGGCAAGCATACATCCTGATGTACTTCCTGCCTGTGTGGGAGCAAGCCCATCCTGTGGAGTTGGGACAATGGCATCTCTATACAGAAGCTAATACACAAGGCCTATCTTACTGAGCAACAGCCCCCAGCATTCCAGGAAGTTACCTGTCCTTGGGCAAGTGGAGCTTATAGGTTAGAGGCATTTTTGGTCTATAGATCTCTTAAACTTCAAAGACAACTTTAGCCCTCACATAAGGAAGAGGGTGCAGAAGGGAGAGGCCCCATCAGTATAGTGTATCAATGTCAGAGCCACTCCTCACAGTGGCGTGGGTAGCTTTGTTCATGCTTCTCTTCCCGCTCCTGTGGGGAGGGCCAGCTCTCCCGGACAGTGGTAAGGAGCAGGAGAACCGCCTGCACTACAATTACTGTGTCTGTCCCCAGTCAGGAGCGCACTATGCTGCTTCTGCCCAGGCCAGGGTCTCTGAGGTGGGGATCCCACCAAGGGGAGCAGATGATGTGGGGATGGCCATAGCATAAGGTTTGCCTGAGGCTTCTGGAGTGGGGGGAAGGCCTATCTTATTGACACATCTTTAAGCAAGCAGGTTCAGGTTAATCCATCAGATAGAATTTTAATTCTGCCCTAATGACTTTACCCTCTGTCCTCGGCACAGAGCCATCATGTCCTCTTCATCAGACTGCCGCCAAGCTGACTCGACCCCGACCCCGTAACTAATTCAGGAAGCTGACCTTGAACGACTGTTTTCTCCAGTGTGTGTAGTTTTTCTTACTTTGATAGCTTCCTTTCCTGTCGGGTGATAAAATACTCTAACAAAAGCAACTTATGGAGCAAGGGTTCATTCAGCCCATCGTGGTGGGGAAGTCAAGGCAGCAAGGGCTTGAAGCAGCTGGTTACATCACGTGCACAGCCAGGAAGCAGGACAAGGGTGCATGCTAGCGCTCTCAGCCCACTCAGCGTGTGTGCGGTCAGAACCCCCAGTGGGTGGTCTCCTCCCCAGGTAAAGCAGTGAAGATAATCTCCTACAGACCTCCCTGTCTTTCAAGTGATTCTGGGTGCTGTCAGGTTGACATCACTAACCACTGCGATAGCCTTGCTCTAAGTCTATGATTCTGTTGACGAGCTGGTACCAGGTCAGCTGCCACTCAGATTCTACTTCTCCCGAGTTCCACTCTGCTACCTTCTTGGATTTCTTCTTTCCTCTTTGTCTGTCTTGGGTCAAAAGCAAACCAAGAATCCCTGCCCCTCCCACACATGTGTTTCTTCCTGGTCTCTTTAAGATCGGAGTGACAGACTAATCTAAAATGTCCCGTGCTCTCTCTGCTTGTGTAGCGTGGTGTCCCATCAGTGGTTCCCACCCAGCAGTTTGCTCTTTGTTGCTCCTCACATCCAGCTTGACCAGGGCACAGTCTATCAGCTGTGGAGGGGTTCCCGAGGCATGGCTGACTCATTCCAGGAAGGGAAAACCCTGGCTGTTCCACACTGAAGAGAAGGGAGAGAAGCGAGGAAGGACATGCAGACAGGAGCATTCATAGGCCCAGAGGGAGGGAGGGATCATGTGGGCTGCTGACCTGCCTTGTCTCACTAGGTCCACCCACCAGATTGTTTACCAGAATCGGAAGGGGGCCCTCCTCTCCTCCATTTTAAAGAAACTGCCTTGTTCCACATCTTCAGTTAGACAAGAAGTCGCATCATCTTGCCAGAATTTCAATTTGTTTTGCATGCTAAGTCCTCAGGTACAGATATCAGAGACTTCATCCCATGAAAGTGGGGACCTCTTATTGCAGCCTGCTGGCTCTGTCCGACAGACATTCTGTAAGAAGCCACTGGTCCTGCATGACTAATGTGCCCTTGGGGGATGGTGAATGCAACTGAGTGGCTGAGATTTGAGTGTACTTTAATTTACCTGACAAAAACTAGACAGGGCAGTTGTAGGCAGTTTTCAGGGGTGTTTGGTGGATCTTGGTTGGGGTCGTATCCTGGGAATTGTCATCTACCCCGCTAGGAACCCTAAAAGTGGCTTTGCTTCCTTTGGGATGTCCAAGTCATTGTCCCTACATGCACTTGAGTCATCTCTAATTCCCAATCCCATGGCTCCTTTGCCACCTCTTCACCGTTCCTGGTCCTGGGTTTACTTACAGGATTGGTGCCAACCAATTGCACACTTGACTTAGTTGTGCCCAAAGTGCAAAGTATACACTGCCATTCGCAGGTTTGGTATAATATAAAAAAGAATAAAATATATCTCAGCAATACATTTCTAATGAGAAAGATTAGAATACAAAGTTGAACCAAGTCAAACTGGCCCCACTAATATTAGAACCAGACTGGTTGTTCACACTATACCTGCAGTACTTGAGGGAGAAAAGCTTTGTTTTGATCATAACGTCCAAAGGTTTCAGCTCATGGTTGCTGGGAAGGCATTAAGGGGCAGCTCATGGTACTGGGAGGCTGTGGAGAAGGCTATTCACACTATGGCAGATCAGGAGGAGTGGGGAAGGCTGTTCACACCAAGGCAGACAGGAGGGGAATGTGGGGAAGGCTGTTCACACCAAGGCAGACGGGAGGGGAGTGTGGGGAAGGCTGTTCACACCAAGGCAGACGGGAGGAGAGTGTGAAGAAGGCGGTTTACACCATGGCAGATGGGGAAGAGAGAGCGGGCCTGAAGCCCAGGGGTATAACTTTTAAAAGCCTGACTTTAATGACTTCTGCCAACTAGCCCCCACCTACTCAAGGTTTCACGGTCTCCCCAGAATAGTGCTGCCTTTGGGAGCATTTCAGATTCAAGCCAGAGCAAATATTGAATATTGTTTATATCTTACTGTGTAGGCTGAGGCTCAAAGCATCAGCAAGTTGGGCTTCCTCCCTCGGGGAGAGGCAGGAGGCTCACTTGGTGCCTGGTGAGTCAGTTGGTTCTTCCAGAAATGGCCACGTGGTTGTCAGAACAGGTGGTCATCTGTCCTTGCCTCTAATGGGCGGCCAGGAGAGTGGGTTTCCAGAATCATCCCCTAGTTCCTGTGGGTCTGTTCTGTCACCGGCCCCTCACCTTTGCCTCACACCTACCTGGCGTTTCCTCCGCAGGCCAATCTCCTTTGACTGCACACAGGTCCGCCTGGGCTATTCAGGCATCACTGTCAGTTGGTCCTGCTTCTCAAACACCAGAACAGTCTGTCCGAGGAGGCAGTGCAGCCTCTGCAGGTCCCAGGAAATGGAACTTTTGTGCACTTGCCTTCAGAACATTCCACTCCTTGAAAACTGACTACCTTTTTAGTACATCAATATAGGTATATTTTGCTGAGCAGTGGTGGCACGTGTCTTTAATCCCAGCACTCCGGAGGCAGAGGTAGGCTGATCTCTGTGAGTTTGAGGCCAGCCTGGTCTACAAGAGATAGTTCCAGGACAGGCTCCAAAGCTACAGAGAAACCCTGCCTTAAACAAACAACAGAAAAGATATATGTTAATTACTACTGTGTGTACTTTGTCATTTGTGGCTCCCTTTGTCCTGGGGATAAGAAAGGAAGGCAACAGTGTGTCCTCACTCTGCCCATGGAACTATGCCAGCCATGATCGTGGGCTGCTAATACAAACGCCTCCCAACCCTGTCCTGAAATGACCATTGTGCTAATGGAAGACTGACCAGCAGGCAGGATATCACAGTTCCCCATCAGAGATTTTACATTGGGAGTTTGGGAGTGCGAATGTTTCAACAATACCAGTTATGCCCCAGCCTGGTCTAAATGATGTCATACGTCAGCCTGTGGCCTTGAATGTTGGGCTTTGGGCCTTGGTGGGAGAGGGGATGCCAGATGGGCAAAGCCAGTCTGGTTATTCCCCTTGGAGAACAACCTGAGCAAGGAAAGGAACTGTGTACAAGCTGGGCAATCAGAAGCTCAAAGAGGCCGTTTACAGGAACCACAAGTAGAGTGGTTAATGATGGTCACTCTGGAAGTAGGTGCTGTCTGCTGTTTCACTGAATATCCAGGCGTGGAAGGGAAATGTTCTGTCACAGTGGGCATCAGGATTCCCGGGTAGCCAGTTTCTATGAACAGAGAAGAGTCTCATAGGTCCTCAAATATTTGTGTGTGAGGGGGCAGAGGAAGAGAGGGAGAGAAAGTACGTGTGCACTCGTGTGTTTGAGAGAGAGCACTGAGTTCTGGAGCTCTGGATGTTGCAAGGTACCAAGAACCTGCAGCATAGTGTACCCAGGAACCAAACGCCCCCTTCCTATAAGTACAAGGCTGGCTCAGAAAGGACAGGAGTCTCTTCTCTTGGTCTCAGCCTCCCTCCAAGAGACTTGTCCCTCTGAGGGTGCAGCCCTTGGAGTTGGTACCTGGTTTTTCGGGTCCTGAGAAGGAAGCACCTAGACAGGTCCCTGCCACTCTCGTTGTGTGGCCTCCTACCCTCTCCTTGCACACATTTGCTCTGTTGCCAAGCAACTCGCTAAAGGAGTAGATCAATGGATGTCCATCCCACAGCTGCAGGTGGAAGTGAAGCAAGGAAGACAAAGGTCAGACCCACTTCCCTCATGGACATGTTACCTACATCTGAGTATGAGGTGTGTACTTTCATTCTGAAGACATTTATTGAGTACTTATGGAGTACCAGGTATTATTAGCTCAGTCCTGTGGGGGATAGAGATATGAATCAATCCTTCATGAAGAAACCGGTCTCAGAGCTTTCTTATATAATACGTACGTCACTGTCTGACCCAGGGAGCCGACAGAGTGAGAAGAGCTCCAGTACTCAAGTCAGAGACAATTCAAGGCAGACACTATTTGGAAAGGGTTGTGTGCCTCCGGCTGGGACGATCAGAGGAGGTTTCACGGAGGAAGGGCAGTCCTTAAGCTTCTGCAACAGGAGGGAGGGTCAGATCTGTGGGAGGGGCTGAGAGCAAGAGCAGCCAGGGCTGATAAAAGCAGGTACACTCAGATGGGATGGTGGTGGTTGTGGGTGGAGTCTGTGTGAAAAGGATGTCCCCAAAGGGTTGTATGTCTGTATGACATGTATTACCATGATCTTGGGTCACATATCAACCTGATACCTTGACACACTTGGATGCGACTGGCTGCTGAGGGGGAAGCCTGTTTGCCAGAACAGGTTCACCTGACGTTATGAGAGGCTGCAGGGTAGGCGCGTTTCTTCTATCCCAACGACAAGACACGCTGATGGCTTTCTGCACAGTCCACCTCTGCTTGTGCTGAGGTCCCTTTAGGAAGTGCTGCTGGCTGGGGCATAACCCTGGTCCTTCCGCACTCGCCCACAGCCCTGTGCAGCCAGCAATGCCCAGGGGACGTGTACCCAAGCTCTGCTGACTTTATAAAGAGCAGAGCAGAGCCGGGCAGAGTCTGGCTGTGGCTTTTGCTGCTGCAATTCCTGAGTAGCTCCTGTCCTTCAAGAGTTCTTGACGTAAAAAAGCTCTCTGGGAAGACTCGGGATCAAGCCGGGCTGAATGCCCACCTGCTTCGTTACTGGCAGACTCATGGGCACCTACCAGAGACAAAGATTTCCTGCTTCTCTGTGCTAGAAATAGCTCAGCACACACCTGTGCACACCCCACCTACATATATACACACTTTTGTATACACACAGCCATACACAATGTACCTTTATCTATAAACATCTATACAGATATACATACCTATATATATATACACATTTACATACTCACACCCATATACACACAGATTCATACATACACATGCACACATCCGCACACACAGAAAGCACCTTCTCCATATACGTACAATACACGCACTCATATACACACCCTCACCTGTACTCATACACCCCGTACACCCCCACATACATACACACAGTCATACAAGGAACTATACAACTCTACATACTCCCACCCATATATACCCTACACATATGTACATCTACACACACACAGCCATATACATACATAGATACATACACATACATGTATAGCCATGGCACACATACCTGTGCTCACCCACACCTGTATGCCCCAACACACACACACACACACACCCCTGCTCTTTCCTAAACTGAATTCCCAGACCATGGAAGGTGGGCTTCCTACTCTGCACCCAACCTTCTGCATGGAGTCTGGCATAACCTGGGCTCAGTCCAGTTGCCACATGAGAGATGCCAGACAGAGCAGGCTGTGCTAGCCAAGGTTTGCCCACAGCCCTGGAGCTGTTCTATCGTCGCTGCCATGTCCTTAAGCCTCACTTTTCTCCTCTGCGAAATGAAAACAGCAGCACTGCCTGAGGCAGGTGGCCAGGGCTGCCCACTGTGCTTGGCTCCGTTGGCTGGTGAGAGCTGTGGGAAGGGCCTGCTCTGGGGTTGGGAGAGCCGGAAAGCCTGGCTGGCATCAGTGCCTGCTCTGAGCCCGGGTTTCCCCATTGTAACTGAGTTATTCAGCGTTAGCGTCGGCAGGTTTTTTTGTTTATTTGTTTTACAGTTACTAGGTGTCTGTGAAACAGTGCTAGGCCAGCGGCCAAGGCTCACATGACCCCAAGCAGTCACTAAAGCACTAAAGGCCGGTCTTATTAGACTTTCAAGTGCATGTGTATTGTCCCTAGCTCAGCAGTGGCTGTTGGAGCAGGGCCTCCATAAGCCCTCCAGGGAACATGTCCCACCCGGGTGGGTCTGCAGGCTGAGTGCTGGGGGCTCAAAGCAGAAACTGGGTGAATGCAGCAAGTACTTCCCTCCTCTCTGTGGAGGGCAGGTTCCAGTATGGATGACACTAGCCACAATGAGGAGCCCTGCTGAGGGCCGACAGGATGGAGTCTGGAAGCCAGTGCTCTGGCCTTGCCCACCCCCTAATTCTTCCCCTTCCCAAGTCTCATTTTCTGCATCTGTGAAATGGGACCAGTGAGAGAAGCCCCCATAGGGCATCCCAAGAGTTAGTGAGACTACAATATTCAAGGATTCTGGCATGTTCCCTGGCCTCAAGATCCAGTGCTGGTGCAAGTGGACAACACCCCACCCCTCCCCAGCCTCCACCTGCCCCACCCCACACCCTGGCTGATGATGGGGAGAAGAGGAGCTGGGTTTGCAGCATCACAAAGAGAAGGCTCCAGAACCATTTGCTGCTTTTATCTTACAAGATGCGCAGGGAGAAAGGGTCTTAACCTGCTGCTCTTTGTGTCTGGAAAGAAGTGAGAGGCTGAACTGGATTTGATTAGACAAAATCAAGTACTTTTATGTGAAGTCGACCATTGCTGATTAAGACTGGACATGGCCACTGAAGGTATACACTGTGGGTGATCAGCATGAGGACCAGAGGGGCCAGGGTCCTGCCATTCCCTTTGGCTCCCTTGTCTTCATTATACAAGGAAGACTCCTGTCAGAAGCACCAGCAGACGCCGGCTGTCATGTGACTGCTGGAGTCGGGGCTCTCTGAGCAGGGTGCTGTGGAAAGCAGAGACCCCTTCTGGCTCTAGCCATGGGGGAAAAAAGAGCAGAGACGGGAGTGTCGAGAGGAAGGATGGTGTCAGGTCCATCTCTAATCTCCCTGGCTTGGAGACTGCCGTTGGAGATATAGATGATAACTTAAACACCCTAATGGCCAGGAAACATGGGCCCTCCTCCTATTGAGACCCATGGCAGGCTGCTCCTCCTGCCTCTCCTTTCCTTCAGACTTCTCAGCAGAAGGCAGGAAGGGCCCCTGCCATTCAGACATGACTTCAGGTGGCCCCAGAAGCTTCCTACCCTTGACCCAAGGTGCTTGCTTTATGGAGTCTGCACAGTCAAGGGCACCTCTCCCATCTGGGTGTTACATCTAAGTGATGTCTTTCACAGTGCTGCCGGATGACAGGGATGTTCCTGCATGTCATCTTGGAGCACCAGCATTAAACAGCACCCTCTCCCTGCCTGGCTCATCCAGCTGCTGAGCTGTGCCCTGCTTGGAGGCTGGGCTGGCTCCAGTGTGTTTATACTGAGATTTCAAGCACAAGGAAGGGCATCCTATCAATGGATTACACTTAAAAGTCAGGTGTGGTGGGCATTTGCAGTGTGCCCCATGTGTCACGGCACAGGGCAGAGTTAGGAGGTGACATCGATGCCCTCTGGAGCAGGACCCGTGAAGAAAACCTAAATGAGGTCATATGCAGGCTAAAGCATTGCCAGGGGTGTTGGGCTGTGTGTGCCAAGCGTGTTTCTGGCACTCATGGGGCCCTTTCCTTTTTATCCTTAGAGTCGTCCTAGGAGGTAGACACAGTTACCCAGTGTATAGATGAGGAAGTGGGTCTTAGGGAGGTTTCAAAGATTACCAGCAATGCCATGTGAGATGCTTGCTTCCCAGCTCCCTCATCCACAATGCACGCTGTTACACTTCAGCAGTGTGTGCCTTGCAGTGATTCTAATACTCACTTCTTATGCATGTGCAGGACTGGGCCTTTTCCTGCGTGCTAAGCCACTATTCCATTTTCTTTTCTGTGGCCTCACTCTGCCTTTGAATCCATTTAAAAACTAGAACAGTCTGACTTTCTTCCTTATCAGTCTCTGAAAGCAATTTTCGTCTTATCAATTATAAATATTTTTCTATTTTGTTGTTTGTCTTTTAACTAACACAAAATATTTATTTATACTTTGTGGTTTATGGATACTTAGTTTAAAGGGGCTCCAGCAGACTTTTAAACATGTAAATAACAAAAGCGTGTGAAACCCAGGGTAAGTAGACCCAGGTCATCCATTGTTGCTTCCCTGCAAACTCAGTGAAAAAACACTAGGTTTCCTTATTGTTGTGTTTAATGAGAGTTCTTGAGGGAAGAATTAGGAGTGGGAGAAAGTAGCTTCTTAACAAATTCCTGAAGAATAAGTAAGCAGAAGTGGTAACTGATTTAGCAAAGCAGAGGAAGCTACACAAAGTCCCAAGAGGGGGTAAGCTTAAAAAGGGAATTATGTATGTTTGCTTTCTCCTGCAAAACTCTCAGGGCTGGAGAGGGGACTTGAATTAGGTTCCCAGCACCCACATCATGAAGCTCAAAACTATATCTCTAGTTCTGGGGGAACTGACTTCTTCTGGCCTCTGTGAAAACCAGCAGACACATGGTGCCTATAAACTCATGCAGACACACATACATCCATATACATTTTAAAACTCATCCATTAATTACAATAAATAATTCTTTCATAAATAAAACTCCCACCAAAACTGTAGTCTTAGAGCACAAACCATGGTGGAGGCTGGGACGTATATTTCAGCATCAAAACCACAGTGCTGGCCTGGAGTCCTGTATGCAGTGAGAGAGCCCTGGCTCCTCATCTTCATCTCACACGCCTTGGCGAGTGCAGACACAGAGATCAAAAGAGAACACATAACAGATGTGTCTGTGGAACAACCCAGTTCACTAGGAAAAAGAAATGATCAAAAACAAGAAAGAGCTTTATGATTTTGGAAATAATACGTAGCAGAAAATGTAAAACAATACAATGCCTGGGAGATAAGTTGGAGGGATCTTTCCCAGGGTAACCAAAAGATAAGATTGAAGGACAATGGCAGAAGAGGGGGGAATAAATGGAGACATCAGGACCACATCTCAGTCCAGAGAACTTCAAAGATGAAGCAGAGTGAGGAGAGAAAACCCATCCAACAAACTAATACCTCAGAACCCTAGAACGAGAATCCTCGGCTTGCTGGAGCATCACATGTGCACCTGCCTGAATGAAAGAAAATCCTGATCAAAGTACACGGCTGTGAGATGCTGGAGCTGTGGGGACAGATAAGTACGTAAACAATTCCTAACGCCTCCCCGAGAGACACAGGTTCCACTCAGAGCTTTGTAGTCGGTGTGCATCCTTCTCGATCCAACACTGACAGCTGTAGTGAAACTGGTGGACCAATATCTTCCGAATTTTGATGGGAAGATAAATTATGCTGTGTTGGTTTCTTTTCTCACTGCTGTGACAAAATACCTGGTAGGAGTAACTTAGTAAAAGAGGGGCTTGTTTTGGCTTACATTTTGAGGATACAGTCCATCATGGTGAGGAAAGTATGGCAGAGGTTGTGGCTGGCAGATGTGGCAGCAGGAGCTGGCGGTTGAGGAAGCACTCCATACATAAGACAGCTAAAGCTTAGAAAAGCCAAGCAGCTCCCTTGAGGTCTGCAACCAGCACACAGTGGGGCAGGCACTGCACTGGGCTCTTGCCAACATCTCTGCTGGCTCTTAGGTGCTTAAGGGTAAATACTGAACTGGGGACCCCAGATCCAACCACCCAAAAGATGATCTCAAGGAACAGTGGTAAAGTTAGTTTCTGGTGGGGGCCACACCTAGATGCCACCACTGAGTGACTTAAAGCAAAAGGGACCAGCTCTTTCTCCAGACTAGGAGTCCAGCGTCAGCACTGGTCCCTTGAGGCGTCTGGGAGAAGAGCGACTTCCAGCCTCCCATAGCTTTTGTTTGTAGTCATCCAGCCTTCAAGCCAGTGTCTGCCTCCAGCCCCACAGCCCCACAGCCTTCCCCTCTGAGTCCCTTGTGAGAACATCCATCCTTGGGTTTAGAAGAACCTTACCTTTATATCTGAAAAAAACACCCCAAATGTGGTCATATCCCAAGGTCCATGTGATTTTGAAGCCATAATCCAATATTGCACTAGAGAACACAAAGTATCAAAGTGACAAATGTCACTTCTGGTGAAATGTGCCGGGCCTGAGGCTCCTTGCATGCTGGTGCCTTCTCCTTCCTGAGCAGCGATCCCAAAACACAGCCCCTGTGCATACCCCATGACTGTGTGCTATGGACAGAGAAGGTTTCTCCTCTGTCTGGGGCTGACCCACTGACCAAGGAGATATCAGCAGAGCACAGAGCACCAGAGGGAAGCCTCTCCGTCAGTCCTAGCCTTGGATGGAACATCTAGTGCGTCTATGGTCTGTCAGCATACCTTCCAGGTTACTGTTCTCCAGGTTACCGCACTATACACACATGCAGCCTTGATGGGGATGGTACCCCTCTCCCCGGGGTGTCACTGAGTGGTCAGACAAGGCATCCTCTTTTCTCTTCATTAGTCATGTCCCCTTGGTATGCAGTCAGGTTGCATTGTGACGTCATCCTGAGTATCATTACATTTTGTTCGTAGTTACTCTCTACTGCTTCTACCGTCTTCCCCCTTCTCTTGGCTGGTCCCTTCTTCCACCACCCCTGCCCAAAAAGGCCTCCTGCTTTCCTGTTGCGTGTGCTCCATTGCTCTCTCTTACTCCCCTCTCTCTTTTCATCAATATGCGTATATAAAAATTTAGATGTAGAACTGTGTTAGAGAAAACATGTAATATTTGTGTTTTCCGAGCGTGATTTGCTTCCCTTGACAGCTGATCTCTCCAGTTCTATCCCTTTTCCTACAGATGTTATAATCTCCTTTTTCTTTAGGGCTGAATACAATTCTGCTCTGTCTGCGAACCACATTTTCTTTACCCGGTCATCTGTTGATGCACGTCGGAGCCGATCCCACATCTTGGCTCTTGTGACTAGTGCAGCAATAAATAAGTCATTCGTGGAGAATTCTAGGAGAAAGTGCTGAGCTGTGTGGTGGTTAGAGGGATCAGTCAGCGTGCCATCTACCGAGAGCCAGTGGTCCCTGAGGACAAATCGCTAGCCTCTAGAATTTTCCTGGCTGACCCCTGGGTCTCCTGTTACCCAGGATTGGGCTTTAAGGTCACCGGTTGTTGGCAGGGTGACCAATAACCTGTGACTTGAAAGAAGCTGTTCCAACAACCAAATGCTAGCTCTTGCATATCAGAGTCCATCTTGTCTTGATCAATCAAAGTCAGGATCTTGCCAACAGCCATTCCTCCATCCTGTTTAGTGAAAGGGTCAGGCAGCCTCGTGTAGCCAGCAATGGGAACCTCAGTGGCTGCNCACCCCACCTAGGCTGGTGCTACCCCTGACATACATGGTCTACTCCAGAATTCTCTAGGGATGTTTCTGTGATAGAGAGATAAAACATAGGAAGAAAAGAGGAAGAAGAGGAGGGGGGAGGACAGGAGAGGGAGGGCTCACAGTTTCAGGGTACAGCCTATCTGGGAATGGAAGCCATGGTGGCAGGGACAGCTCATGGTTGTGGCATCAGAAGCATCAGACTGCTTGCTCACGTCTCTGCAGATCCAGAATCAAAGAAAGGGGAATTCTGGCCCTTCCCCACTTGTTTTTCCAGCCCAGGGCTAGTGCCCATGGGATGGCACTGCCTACACTCAGGATGCATCTTCCCCACTAGTTAACCCTCTCTGGAACCCTCACAGATACTCTCAAAGGTGTGCCTCACTAGTGACCTCAGGTGTCAAAATTAACCTTCACATTGGTGGACAGGGCTTCTGTAAAGGAGGTGGCCTACATGACGTGAGAACCTTACACTTCTCCCAAACGCCTGGCATTCTCTAAGCAGACAGACTAGGACATGGGCCAGGAAGAGACTCTGGCTGCTTGGCTTTCACCTTGCCGTACATGTCATGCCCTTGGGAATTACCTTCTCTAGACTCCTTTTCATCATTTGAACAGCGAGGACAGTAATCATTCTCTGCTGTTAGGGCGGCAGACAAGCACACTGTGGACACCTAACAGTTCCCCGACCCAGCGTTGTCCACCAGAGTCGGCCCCTACCTCTGGGGCTGTGGTCATGGAGACCCTGCTTGTTTTACATGACATTGTGAACTTGACATGTGCTGTTGCCTGGATAGAGCACCCTCACCCAAATCCTCCACCTTTTATCCTGTTTCTAGCTCACCCTCTGGAGTCATCTCCAGGGTCACCCCCACAAAGAATAATTCGTTGCTAATACAGTAACTGAGCAACTGCCCCACTTAATCCTGGTGATATCCCTAGAAGCTATATTATCCGCAGTGAGAGATGAGGAAACTGAGACATGGGGACCATGATTCACACCCCGAATGATGCCTAGAGCATGTGCTCACACCGCTCTCAATCGCTGATGCTGGCTTCGTGAGTCTCCCTTCCTCTGGCCTGCTGAGAGCTTTGGCTGTGAGTTCATCATCTGGCTCCCGCATCCTGGCAACCCTAGAAGACAAGGCTATGCCTTATCCCCTCCCACCCCGGGTCCTGAGAATACAATCTGCGCGCAAAGAGATGACCTGCTGTGCCTCTATCTCTCTGGTGCCTCCTCTGCTCCCTGAGACTCGGGGCATCCAAAGTTCTGGACTGTAAAATATTGCTGAGGCTGTTGAAGGAAAAAAAAACAAAACAAAACAAAACATAGCATTTGATTCTGTAATAAGTTGAGGGGGTTTTAAAAAACAAAGTCCAGCTAATTGTCTTCCTTCCTATCAGCCATCTATAGTTTGTTTTTCCAAATTTTAAGTTTCTTAAATGGTCTGGTTTATAAATCTTCACGTTTTATGCTCAGCTATAAAACCAGGCAGAGTTACTGATGAAGGGCTGGTGGCTAAGAATATCGTGAAGAAAGCTACGTCACCCAGGCTTGTTAGGATGTGAGGTGAGGCCAAGTCCCCCTCTGATGGCTCTGTGTCTCCCTATAGCCCAAATCAGCACCAGGCTGGACCTGGCCCTGGGGAGGGATGTCTGGGCTCTTGGCTGCAACAGGGCTGCCCTGTGTTGGGGAGAGCCACCTACATCAGGAAGATGCCTGTATGGGAGGGTCCCTTGCAGGGAGGGAGCCCTCTGCATGAGGAAGCTGCTGGCTGGGAGCCCTGTGGGAAGAGCCAGCTATGCAGGGGCCCCACAGCAGGAAGTCCTCACTGTGTATGGGGCGAGCCCCCAGCACTCCACTTCAGAGAGCAAGCTGGCTTTTTGAAGTTTAAGGAAAAATTATTGAAAAATTATTACAAGGGCTAGCCAGCTTGTCCAGTCATCCTTCAGGGACCAGGGCCTAGGACATTACATTCATTGGAACACACACACACACACACACACCAAAAAAGTCCCCAATGGCACACAGGAAGTCCTGGGAGCATAGGTGGAGGCAGAGAGGTGCACAGGGTCCTGGGAAGGGCTGTGACAGTGTCACACACTAGCAGGATGGCAGAGCATCGGTGGCCTCAGCAGACATCAGTCCTGGCCTCTCAGGTGCTGTTTCTGAGAGCTTGGTGCATGGGCTGGTCTCAGCTGTCATGCACATTCTGTGCACACACTGTCTGCAGAGACTCCTGAGGCCCCTCCACCTCTGAAAACCACCCAGCTAACCCCACCAAGGGCAAGTCCCACAGAGGCAGTTATGGCTACACCAAACCTGCGCTCTTTCTGCTGCCTTCTGAGCATTTCAGACAGGAGACATGCATCAGAATTCAGTATAAATTAGGATAGCTCTCTTGAGGTTGGTGCCGATTGCCTGGGATTCATAACTCTTAGCCCATTCTAGTTCGCTTTCTGTCATTGTGATAGAACCCTGGCCACAAGCATCTTGGAGAGGAAGGGGTTTCTTTGGCTTATACTTTCCTGTCACTGTTCGTCATTGAGGAAAGTCAAGGCATCAACTCAAGCAGGGCAGGAACTCAGAGGTGGGAGCTGAAGGAGAAACCATGGAGGAATGCTATTTACTGGCTTGCTCCTCATGACTTCCTTAATTTGCTTTCTTATACTTCCTAGGGCTACATACCTAGGGGTGGCTCTGCCCACAGTGGGCTGGGCCCTCTCGTTTAAACACTGATCCAAAAAAAAAAAAATGCATGCCCCAGGCCAATCTTATGGAGCATTTTCCCAGCTAAGACCCTCTCACCCAGATGACGACACTAGCTTGTGTCAAGTTAACAAAAAACTATGCACACAGCCCCTACTCATGGAAGGTCCTGAAATGACAGGGGTTTTACTGTTCCATAGCTGGAGCCTTTCTGAATAGCTTGCTCCCACCCGGGAACTTCCAGCCTCATGGTGTCAAGGCTCCATGTGGCCCACTGCCTTCCCAGACCCGCTTTTCCTCTGTTTGTGGCTAGGACCCTCGTGTACAGTGACCTTGAGGGCTCTCCTTGGCCTAGTCTTTGCTGTCCTTCTTGTGTGTGTGTGTGTGTGTGTGTGTGTGTGTGTACATACATTGGGGTTAACACGTGTGTACATATGCTTAGAGTCATTTTACTTTATTTTCCTTTAAATAGGATCTTACATTGAACCCAGAGCTTACCAGTTGGCTAGACTGACGGTGAGCCCCAGGGATCCTCCTGTCTCTACTTCCAACCAGTGGGTTTGCAGTCATGATTATGCCCAGCCTTTTTGATGTGGGTTCTGGGGACTGAAACAGGAACCTCATATTTAAGTGGAAAAGCACTTTACCTACGTGTCCATCTCTAGCCCTCTGGACTATCCTCTGAGGGAGCCGGGTGGTCGATTGTCCTGTCTCATCTCAAATCACAAGAGGTTGATTTTTTTTCCCAAAGAATGTTAAAAATAGCGGTTCACAAAGCCTGGCAGTTTAAGGATCTGAGCGTCCATTGGTTCAGCTCAATAACTGCTTATTAACAACCTTCTGGGCTCAGGCCATTGCTCAGTGCAGTCTCAGAGGGATGCAGAGAGGCATGAATGGTACACAGTGGCTGCCCTATGGATTTTCTCTGTTTCCCAACATTGTAGTAACACTTAGGTTGTGTAGCATTCAGCGTGGGCCTCCTATCCCTAGCCTGTCGGGCAAGAGAGTCCGTGTTCCCATGAGCTGGAAGGACCCTAGCTGGACCCAGGGAGGATGTGGGCATCTCCCATCACTTCCAGCAGAGGGGTAGCCAGTCTCCAGGGCTGAGTCTTTCCAACGAGTGATTGTGGATCTCTGCATAGTCCCCAGCACCTCTCTGTGTTGGTTTCATGGGAAGGAAAGAGCACAGGCCATACCCTGAAGTTCTGCTTTTCACTCTCCGTGTGGCACCACACAGGTCCCTAATTCAGCTTCCTCCCTTGTCAAATTGCAGTGCTGTTTCTTGCCTGCACGCCTCACAGGGAACACTGTGACGTAGGTGCCTTCCCGTTTCTGTGATAAGACATCACAACCAAAGGAAACTTGAAGAAGGAAGCATTTGTTCTGGCTTAGGGTTCCAGAGAGATAAGAGTCCATTGTGACAGAGAAGTGTGGCAGTTGGTGACAAAGAAGGCGGCCGGAACCTGACAGCCTCATCCTCTACTGCAAGAAGGACAGAGAGAATTCTGGAAGTAGGGTAAAGATTTAAGCTCTCAAAGCCTGCCCTAGCGATATACTTCCTTCAACAACACCCCTCGGCCAAACAGTGTCACCAACTGAGGACCAGGTGTTTAGATTTGGGGTCCATGGGACACATTTAAACCACCACACCTTAGTTCTGTAAGATAATACTCTTGAGTAGATGGGATAAGCTATAAAGCACTATATGAACATATGATAAATTATTAAAATCATTAACTGCATTCTAGAGGAGAAACTTGAAGTTATCTAGTGGTTTCCAAAGTGATTTCTTGGGCCATGAAAACTTCTTGAATTCTTATAATGAAGCCCACAGAAACAAGTTTGGCACTGAGTTGAGGGGACCTAGGGAGTCAGCAGAGGGGACCGGTTCAGGGCAGCTTGTTCAGCATGTGGGACTCTAGTTCTCAAGCCCCTAGGCAGGCCCTTCCTGTGAAACTGAGTGATCTTCTCTAGGAGGATCTAAATTTATACAAAAGGAAAATTCAATAAACGTTGTCATCATTGCAAAAAGTAAAATATATCTTAGGCCTCCTTCTACATGTCCCCCCCCCAGGTCAATTAGCATTTGAAAAACAGTCTGAGAGAGATAATGGAGTCAGTTAAATTGGGTCTGAATTGACAAGAGATAACAATGAAGTCCTTCAGAAGTTTACACACTACTTCCAGAGCCTACGTGTGGTGTACAGATAAACCCACCTGTTACCTCCTCTTCCCTCACGGGATCACGCACAGCAGAAGCAGATTTTAGGGGCCATGTGGACAGCATCCTATATAGAGCATTGACCTCACAGACAGGAACAGTCATAACTTGGGCACTGGCATGTTTGAGCGCTGTAGACACTGCACACAGTAATGGAGAAGGAAAACAAGACAGTTTCTGCCTTCAGATAACTTCCGCCTGAAGAAAGTGGCCAGCTAGGAAGGGGTTTTCTCACCATGAGTTGCGGAAATGACATGTAGCCACCTGCTGATTGGCACCATCAGAGTGGGTTTCCTGAAGTTGGGTGAGGGGAGTCAGGGAAGGTTGATTGGAGTGAGGACTGCTAAGTTCAATCTTGGAGATCTTGGTAAAGACAAGTTGAAGGGCCAGGGTAGAATGTGTGATAGGAGGGGCCTCAGGTGGAGTGAACCGACCTGAAGTTGTCTAGCCTGGCTGGGGGACAGGAGAGTTGAGCTTGGATCGTATCATACAAGCCTCATTGGCTGATTCTTAGTTTAGATCAATGCAGACCTACCAATGAGGCAGTGTGTCTGCAAGGAAGACCCCCACAGCCTTAGTGCCAAGGCTCAATAGTTCTGAGGAGCCATGTAGCCTGGGACAGGAAACTGTACAGAAATAGAGGGTGCCCCACCCCATAGACTGAAGGAATTCTGGGAAATGCTACTCATTTGAAAGAGGGATTTGGGGAATTAGATTGTATTTGGAACTGGACATTCTGAATACAAGGCTGGAGATGTGGCCCTGCAGATAAGAGCACTGACCGCTCTTCCACAGGACCCAGGCTCTGTTTCCAGCACCCACGTGATGTCTAACAACCATCTGTAACTCCAGTTCCGAGGTCTCCCACTACCTCTTCTGACCTCCATGGTCACAGTGTGCGCATGGCACCCATTCACACAAAATAAATCAATCCAAATCAAAGGAATTCTGAATAGAGCTTTCCTCCCAATGTACCTAAGGTACATTTGCACTCTCAGGTTCCAAGAAGCCTTACCAGAAAGCATGGATTGGGACTGTGTCCCTGCATAGCATTGTAGAAGTCCCATGAGACCCTGTGAGGGCTGGGTAGCCATGCCTTCAACGGGAGCTTTATCAGCACAGGAAGTATTGGGGGTACAGGGTTGGAGGTCTCTGCCCCATTGCTGAGGCACACTCCTGCCTTGGGGAACTGTGAGTGTCTCTGGGCAGATGGGTGAGTGCTGAGCCTGGTGACACAGACATCCTTGGTACCAGCTGCACGTAGCCAGCCCTACCCACTCTATCTAAAACGCTCGTCAAAATGCGTGGTCATGG
>LOEQ01001208.1:24795-35404 GCA_001685075.1 Bramus lutescens
TGCTGCCCAAAGGGCTGTGGGAGCTTTGGTTCCCCTGCCTCTTGGTGCAGATGAGCAGCCTCTGACCTCTATATGAGGTTAGAGGTTCCCAAACAGGAAGTATGGACCTGAAGACTGGGATCGCAAGGAGAAACCTGGCTGAAGTGTTGGGCTGATCCAGACTATCCCTTCAGATATTGTCTGGATCCGTCCCGGATTCCCATTGAAGAGCACAGCACAGACACCCTTCCTGCACACACATGGATGCTTTTAAGCTCTGAAAAGCCTGTCTGAGCACTGATGTGCAGGTTCTCCGGGTGAGTTTTATGATGCTTTCTTGACATCAGCAGAACTCCCCTCCCTAGTCCTGGTACAGCTCATCTGAAGCCTCAAGGACTGCTCTTAACTGTCCACACAGAGAATAGCAGTGTGCTCCGAGCCAAACCTTTCCTGTTAGGATACCACGACCTCTGGAGTGTCATCTTTCCAGGTCCGAGGCATTCTCCCTCTGGCTCATGAACCAATATTACCTGTTTTCATTCATTTATCCTACAACTATCAAGAGCATCCTAGGCACTCCGAAGAGCTAATATGGGCCAAAGCAGACTAACGCTGTTCTCTTAGGTCAGTTGATAGGAAATTTAAAGTCAAAAGTAACACAGCATTCAGAGTCCCGCTCTAAGGCCTTACGGTTTTCAATGGGCGTAGATACAGATACAAACAACTGGCGTCTTGTTTCAGGAAGACTCGAAACAAACTGAGCCTAGCCCAGCGGGCAAAGGCCATGGAGTTGGGAGGCAACTGTTAGGAGTCAGATGTGCTGTAGACATTTAGGACAACGGTCGACTCCAACAACAGCCGTCATAGCCTCAACTGCTTCCTCTCCAACCAACCACCTCTCTCTGTTCCCTTCTATGAAAAGATGGCTCCATTACCACGAAACATGGGTGCAAGGTTGAGAATAAGGGCAGAAGAGTTGGGTAGATACAAAAGATGTCAGAACTACAAGGCAAGAGGATTGAGCTCAGTGGGACAAGGCAGGCTTTCTGCAGGAGCTTGCTCTGGGCCTCAGCTAGAGGGGACTTGGAAACTTGATGAAAATCCATGTAAGGCATGAGGGGGCGAGCTTGGTGGTTGGTCTCCTGTTGCCGTCCCCCTCTGCTCTCTGATGTCTGGACCTGGGTTTCTTTGGCCCCTCTCGAAGTGGATAGATTCTTCTGAGTCCCCCGATTTGTACCCACAGACCTAGGCAACTCATGAGGCAGGGCCACAGGAGGGCCATGGTGCCAAGGAAGGGACAAAGGGTGTAGGCCTTCAGCTGGGGAAGTCAGGGGCAAGTTTGGGAATAAATGAGAGACATGCTGTCCAGTGAGCATCAGAAAGCCACAAATGAGGACCCATGCAAGTAGCCTGCTGATGTGACATCCACCTACCTGCCATTGACCTTGGTGTGAAGCCATCTGGTGACAGGTGCTTTTACCAAGAAGTCAGGGCAGAGACAGCAGCGACACTGACAGCTGGGTGAACACCAGGCTCAAGCGATCTGAGTCTATTGCGGTTCTCCATTGAGTAAGGTTCAACCTTCTTGTGGGTCATGTGTGAAAATCCGCTGAGTGCTATTACCAGAGAATGCTGGACCCTTGGAGGATGCGGGGCAAGTTCTATCTCATGTGCACCTGGGTGGCTGAAGGAACAGGGATGGCAGGATCGAGTGCTATCGCAGTCTGACGAGCAGACTTCTCCTTTAGTGAAGACATCAAGCCCTGTGAGTAAGACACCTGTCTGGAGCACATGGCAAGGGTCTTAAACCACTTTGATCCCAAAGGCCATGCTCTTGGCATGCCACCACATGGGCCTCACCAAGACCTGGGGGATCTGTGACACATCCTAGGACAGATTCGTGGATGGTCTGGGGTTTCCTGCACAGTAACCAGGTGCTCCAGGTGAGGAAAATGGAGAAGCTGTTTTTCTGCACCTCCAGTCAGCACTCAAAGAGGACATCCTGCCCCGGGTGCTTTCCACAGGGTCAGAGCATATTATGGAGTCTAACTGCCATTATGACATAGCTACAAAGGACAAGCGTCCTCAGGGATCAGCTGCTGGCTGAGCAGGACACCTGCCACTGTGTGCAGTAGAGATGGTCTTGAGAGCCCATCTGAATGAAGAGATAAGCAACAGACCTGGTGCAGCGGCTCGGGTGCAAGGCCGTATAGACACAGCTTACTGTATTATGCAATGTTCAGACACTCTGGGTATTGCTTCCATCATTTATAAATTGGGATGCTGTGTGTCCCAGTGACCTTGTAAAAAGAAGAAATGCATGAGATAACACAAAAATGCCCACGAGCTGCAAGCACTGACCAAGTGTTGGGTGTTATTGTTGTGGCAAGCATGGGTTCAAGGTCAAGAGTCTTTGCTCTTAGGTTAACCCAAAGAAACTAGCTTGTAACTGTCACAGCCACCCACATCAAGACCTGTGGACAGTACCAGTGGCCCTAGCTGTACCCCAGTGGTGATATAAACTGACTTTCTCACACTGCAGTATGGCTTAGACTTAAGATGTTCGGATGTTGTGATCGGAATCCCTGGGGCTTTTTATCTTAGAGACTCGGGTTTTCTAACTTACTAGGTGTTCTGGGAGGATGCAATTGGGCAGGTAGCCTCCCAAGCGTAGGTGGACTTTGTTCCTCCTGAGCTGAGCGAGATGTCAGTGAGAGCCGATGCTCTGATGTTGGGGAGCTAGAAGAACCAGGACAGGAGAAGGAGGGTGATGTCAGTTAATCAGGAGGAATGGCCCCAAGGGCCTGCAGGGGTGTGAATGTGTTGTGGGGTGCAGCCCTTGGTGGCTGTGTTTACCACACTGATGGGGGGGGCGACACTGAGTTGGCATCTGGAGCTCCTTTCCACCTAACACAGGGTGTCCTCTCCTCCCCCCTCTCCAGATTGTGTTCCGGAAGATCAGCGATGTGAAACGGGAAGAGGAGGAGCGGATGAAACGGAAGAATGAGGCCCCACTCATCCTGCCTCCTGACCACCCTGTCAGGAGACTGTTCCAAAGGTTCCGTCAGCAGAAAGAGGCCAGATTGGCAGCAGAGCGAGGGGGGCGGGACCTGGATGACCTAGACGTAGAGAAGGGCAATGCCCTCACGGACCACACCTCAGCCAACCACAGCCTGGTGAAGGCCAGCGTGGTCACGGTGCGTGAGAGCCCTGCCACGCCTGTGTCCTTCCAGGTGGCCTCCACCTCCACAGTGTCAGACCATGCCAAGCTGCACGCTCCGGGATCTGAGTGCCTAGGTCCCAAGGCAGGCAGCGGTGACTGCGCCAAGCGCAAAGGCTGGGCCCGCTTCAAAGATGCCTGTGGGAAAGGAGAGGACTGGAACAAGGTCTCCAAGGCAGAGTCCATGGAGACGCTGCCCGAGAGGACAAAGGCATCGGGAGAGGCCACGCTGAAGAAGACAGATTCCTGTGACAGCGGCATCACCAAGAGCGACCTGCGTCTGGACAATGTGGGTGAGGCTAGGAGTCCCCAGGACCGGAGCCCCATCTTGGCTGAGGTCAAACATTCTTTCTACCCCATCCCTGAGCAGACGCTGCAGGCCACAGTTCTGGAGGTGAAGCATGAACTGAAGGAGGATATCAAGGCCTTGAATGCCAAAATGACTGCCATTGAGAAGCAGCTTTCTGAGATACTCAGGATACTAATGTCCAGAGGGTCTGCCCAGTCCCCTCAGGAGATGTGTGAGATCTCCAGGCCCCAGTCCCCAGAGTCAGACAAAGACATTTTTGGAGCAAGTTGAGAGGATCATTGAGAAACAAACTATCAAAAGTCAAAGACAAAACCCTGTCCCCTTGCCCTCGACGCCCCTCACCACACTGCCCACATGACCAACAATTTTCAGAATAAGCTTTTCCTGACAGGAAGTCAAAGTGGGACCAAAGGGCATAGGTGTGGCTGTGAGGTCTCTGGAAAATGTAAGCAGGAACGTGGCCAGGCACCCACCCTGCAAGATGGAAGCTGCCTTTCAACAAAAGAGCTGGGGAAGAAGAGGCACACCATCTATCTGAAGAGCGCTTCCTTTAGAATGTCTTACCAATGTGATTTATAAAAGACGGAAGCCACCAGAAAAGGGCATCAGCCGTGGAGACACTGGTGAGAGAGCCCCGGGAACCCCTCGGAAATAGACCACATTGGGGTTCTTTACCAAGCCCTCTGAAGACCGCAACAGGCACCGGGACTTCTAGGCCTTCACCACCCCTGTGCAGCCATATATGACGTCACCACCTGTTTTCCTATTGGCATTTCTAACAAGCTCTCCTTAAGGGGAGCCTGACGGACGGGAGAGCCTTCCCACTTCGTGGCAGAGGTGGAGCGTCCGGTACTGTACCACAGACATGTGGGCTGGGCTCCTCAGGTTTCCTTGCCCAGAAGAGGTGAGGCCAGGGTAAGCTGAGAGGGCCCTCAGCTCTGAGTGGGCTCTGTTGTGTGGTCCGCAGCCTGCTCTGTGGGATGGTTGATGTGGATGCTCCCAGCTCCAGATAACCCCCTGGCGCTGCACCGTGCTACAGGCCTCACAACATAGGACTCTGCTGCTTCTCCCTCATCCTCCTCCCAAGCTTGCCCATTGCTCTCCTCAGGGTGTGGGGCATTCAAGGAAGGGGCAGGAGACCAGCAATGCTTTCCTAACAAAGCAGACACACACAACCTCAAAAATGATTGTAGTAAGTACTAGCTTTCTATTTTGATTCTCATGGGATTTTTGTCCAGGGCATGGGATCATTCGAGGTCACATGGGAGCCACAGTTAGCCTTATTTGAAAGTCAACCTATTTCCTACTCTAAAAATAATGGCAGGACCATGATTATTCTCTCTTAGGAAGCTGGAGAAAAAGAATGAACGATGCATTGGTTTTCAAAATGTCTCAGTGATTAGCTGGGGGGCAGGCATGACGGTGGAACTGTGGTCTGGGGGAAGTCTGAGGCTCAGGGCCACAGCTGCAGGGCCATGTCTGTGGCACCCAAGTTCCCACACCATGATGCTCAGGAACACTTGCTGCCTCAGTCACTTGAGGTCTTTTTCTTGATGGCATGGGACAGGACACAGGACAAAGGAGCTAGCTCAGGGTCCCACTTGGAGGGCTCTCAGGGGTGTAACCCAGTGAGCCTCGAAGCTCAGCAATGCAGTGAGATTTCAGCAAGTGACACGGGTGCTTCTGCTTAGCCTTGCTTGGCTGTCGCAATTCAGAACGCCAGCCTGTCTAGGGAACCCACCATGCAAGACCTGTCCTACCAAAGATGCTTAGTGTTCTGCCCAGAGGCCAGGACTTGCTGTGTGGCTGTCTGTACAGAATGGATGGCACTGGGAAATCAAGGGTGTGAGCGCATGTAGCTTTTAACGCAGTGCATAGGGCTGGCTCCTGACATCCCTAGGCTGAGACTCTAGTAGGACTAGTGTCAGATAGCAGCATTTAAAGATACCCACTGGTGACTCTGGGGAAAGCGAGACTCAGTCTCCTGAGCTGCTACCAACTGCCCCTCAGAATAGACTGAGATACTGGAGTCCCATTTGACGGCTGCCCCCCCCCATGTCCCACTTGTCACACATACTCAATATAGCCTGGTTCATAGCTTAGGAGCGCTAAGCTTAGGGTAGGATGGACCCCATGTCGTGCAACACTCAGCCTCAGGAACACCTGTGCCTAGAGATCCTTCTGGAACTCTCTGGGACTTAGTGGGCCCTCTAGCACCTGGCCAGCCAGTGGATAGAGATCTTGCTACTCCTTGACAGATCTTTCTGAGGGGTGAATCTCCTTCAGATGTGAGGGATCCAGATGATGGGGGTGCTGGAGAGCGCACCCTTGTGTCATGGGACAGATAAAGCTTCAGGCTTTACTCTAGGGTCAGTCAAAATTGAAGTCCTGTTAGGCTGAGGTCCACACTCTGCAAGGGGTGTCTCTGCTCAGCTTGGGGTTCTAGGAGTCTAGGACCTAAGAGTTGCTTAAAGTGCAAGTGAAGAAACATGAGGGTGGCTTTATTTTCTCCATTTCTATAGCATTTTTGCTATGATTGCCTTCTCTAAAATAAATCATAAATGAGCCAACCCATCTCTCTTTACTTTCACGGCAAGCATTGGACCAGAGCTGTTTTGTGCCAGCTTCACAAGGACACAACAGGTGTGTCTTGAGCAAGGACCACAGGCTTCAGATACCAATGGCCTGCACCTTTAGGTCTTAGCCACAATCTGGTAGCTGAGGAGAGACTGGGAAACAAAGGGTCACTGAGTATTGGACCGAACAGTGAGATTTCAGAAAAAATGATGTCCCTTGGAAGGGACAAGCACAGGATGTGGTACACGGCTGTCCAGTAGGTGCTGGCCACCTGGTCAGCTGCTGTGAACGTCATCCACAGTGAAGCTCCATTTCCCAGTGCCTATCCCAGCAGGCTAGCTTAAAAGGAGCAGTCCCATGTGGATGGATGAACCTGCTGTCTTCCTGAGGGCATGCAGTAGAGTGGGCTAGGCATCAGAACCAAAACGGCAGAGCCAGTGTTCTGGCTCTGGCAGGCACACTGCCTCATCAGCTATGCCATCCCAAAGGGAGCTGCGGATTCCTCCCCTGGGCACACGATGGGCTTTGGGATGCTCTGGTCTAGGCACAGCTAACCCCATTTCTCTGTTTTGTTCGTACTGGAGCAGAGCCTAAGTGTTCGACTGCTGCGCCCAACACAGTCACCTCCCAGCAGGCTTTCTTTGGTTTTGGTGCTGGAGGTCAAAGTCACGCCCTTGCCCATGCCAGGGAAGAACTCTACCACTGAATGATACCTCTGCCCCTCCCCCAGCTACCTTCTGGAAACACATTACCTTGATGTCTTGTTATCTTGTTCCTAGGGCTTCGTTAGCCTTCTCCTTTTAGAGCCTGTGTGCTGCTTCCACAGTGAGGATGGTTGGGTTAGGAGTAGAAATACCTTACCCCACCATGCACAGGCTTCAGCTTCCAAACCCCTAGGTGGAAGGAGGGAACAGTAAGCCAAATGCCAGGTATGTCCTGATTGGAGTCGGGACTGAATAAACTCTGTAGAAATACCTGTCAGCGGCAGAGCCGCATCTCCTCATCACATGGACATATTACAGGTACACTCCGGGGCCTCTCGGGAGCCCAGGCGAAGGTACAAGTTGTAGATGTACGTGTAACTAAATTGTTTGTACTCCGTTTCACAATAAAGATGTTTAGCCTTAAGACCCTTGAATGGAATTCCAGCTGCAGTGGGGGTCCCAGTGCCCCTTGCTACCCAGTCTCCTCGTGTTGCTTAGAAAGGAAACCTGTGTAGATCCCCTCAAGTTCTTGGATGGCCTCTCCTACCTACCTGTCCCTGTCATGGTTACTGCTCCATACACTGCCTTTTAATTTGCTTCAGTAAAAACTGTTTTTCACCAGCTCCCCATGTTCTCCATCTGGAGGAGTCTTCAGTGTTCATGAAGCCCTGACCCTAAACTCCCAAGAAAGGACCGTTTTCCACCCAAGGCATTGGTATTGAGATGCTTTCCTTGTCGCCTCCCACTGTTCAAAGGAATCAATGTGAATTTACCTGCAGCTTAAGAACTTCGGTTTCCGCAGTAATGTATCAGAACCTTTAAAGATGGTCTCGAATTCCTGCCAGACCCGGTAGGGGCGTCTCCACCTGCCACTCGGCCTTCCTTAGAGCCACACTGACTGTGACTTCTGAGTCATCCAACTGATCCAGGGTCCTTGAGTCTGCAGCTCTCCTATCAGAAGACAGACTGCGTTTATGGTGAAAATGCAACACCCCTCATGAATGTAGCCTCTCAATATTCAGACACTGTATCTGTGCATCAGTTGGAGACTGTCCACATCACAAGGACATTTATACCTATGAGCAGCTTGTCATTCTGGGGCTTCTCATACGAACACTCTCCATCAAATCCTGCCAAATCCTTTCTCGGATTTTTCTTTTCTTTTTCCCTCTGTCCGAGTGAGCATGAATAAACGGAAATGCAAATGAGCAGAGACTATTTTTGTGGTCAGCTGCGGGTGCTGCCAAGAGCTCCGTTGTGTGGCTGTGGCGCGGGGATGATTTGGGCGCTCCATGGATGATACCCTCTTCTTGACATTTTTAAACAAGCACAAATGATATTTGTAAAAAAACCAAAGTTTAATTTTATTTATTATGGTAATAAACTATTTTATACGTGATACTTGTGTTCGCCTTTCCTTGCGTGCCATCCAGTCAGGGGCTTTCCGATCTTTCAGGAGTTCTGTGCTTGCCTCCCATTGGCCTGCACGTGTGGCCACACATGTAGCTTACAACTAACTGCAACTCCAGCTCCAATTGATCCAGTACCTCCTTCTGGCCTCTCAGACACTTGCACACACGACTCACATAAATATATCAAATCTTTTTTAAACACTGATCTGGGAATCTCTGACGTGGATGACGACTTAGTTTGGCTCTGGGCATCTTGCTCCCCTCCTCGGGCATTGTCTTGGCAGTGGACTCGCACTCCTGGCCTTGCTCCTGGGGCTGTCAGTGACTCAGGATCTCATCCAGTGTTTTTCCAGGACTCTTGCCGAAGTTGCCAGGACCAGAAGACTGACTGCCGCCCAGGAGCTGGCCCCAAGGGTCTGTAAAGCGAGTGGAGACTATAGCAGAGGAAGGTATTTCCGTCATGTCACCGTGGGGAGCAGAGAGAGGCAGGACGAGAGTCCTGGATAAGCCACACAAGAAACAACAGCCAGTGTCCGTTAGCTCCTGAGACCTCTATCGAAATCAGATGGTTTTAACAAACTTCGGGCTTCTAGCAACCAAGTACACTCACTGACTCTTCCGGCGTAGTTTCATGAAGAGGTCTGCCTTTTTGTAGATGGCTTCTCTGGGAGAGTGCAACATCGCCTACATTATTTATAGGATGCCTCCACATCAGACACTTCCCGATAGCCATTTTTACACCATGGTTTTTCTTAGCAAGCCCTTTCCCTACTTGAAGGCCTCACCCTGACTCCCTCTGGCTGACCACAGATCCTTGCTCTCGTTGGTCCATGAAACTGCAAAACACTCATTTCAATTCTCACTCTCCCCGATCCTCAGAACCTCCTGCTACCCCACAGTCACTTGCCTTGTGTCTCCCCCTTACCAAGCCACTGGTGAGGTTATTAGTGCTCAGCTTACCTGCCCCCTTTGCTCCAGGGAGCACAACACACCCATTCTAGGCCTTCAGCATCTGCCCCTCCCAGCCCTCCCAATCATGGCAACTAGGGAGAAAGCGGATCTACCTGGTGACTGGGTGTGCATACTAAGGATGCAGGTTCTACTGAGCTGATATTCCCAGGGATGATTCAAGACAATCGCTTGCAGAGAATTGAATGGCACTAAGCCCCGTTGGCACTTCCATCTCATTGTCATGCAGTAAAAACTCACACAGCTGAGGTGTTGAGCATTTGTCAACATTTGTTCCACACAGAGCTCCTCCTGAAAGCTCCTCCTCCCCTGTGAAACCACGCAGAATTCACTGTCACTCACCACTTGTCAGCGGTCACCTGCCCAACATCTATCTGGAGGGATGAAGTGTCAAGTTATGCAGGTTTAGATCTCAATCTTTTTATTTAAAAATATCCAAAATAAGTCTAGAAAAATGTGAATCATCTATGTAACAAAGGCTACACAATAAATTCTCAGGTATTTGACTGAGAATAAGACAATAAAACCGACTAAGCAAAACATACTTAGCATGTGGGACCTTGGGCCAACACCCTTCCCGAGGATTTGCCCAATAGCACCTGTCTGTGGGAACACCCATCTTCTGGCTTTTAAGCTCCCTTGCTGGACAGAACCACTGAGAAAGAAGGGTCATGTGACTCCATGGCTACAGGTCTTGAAGAACAGCAGCTGTGTGGATGCCCCAGTAAAGTTCAGGCTGCAGAACTCCCTGGAATGTTCTACCTAGCATGTATCTCCCATGCTAGCCAGGCTACCTGGAACACGGCTATGGCTTTGCTGCCTCCCAGCTAATGACCATTACATGCAGGCCAGTCCAGATCCCCAGTTACAGAACATAGAAAGGGGTCACCAAAACATCATGGAATGTCTCAGAGAGGCAGACCTATCCCGACAAGGACGTCCATGCCCAGACAATAAGTGTCCACCACACTGAAACTTTCAACAGATCTACGGTAGGTTCTAGAACAGATGTCAGCATGTATAGTTGGGAAGATCCCGAGACTGCTCTGAACTCTAGCTTATGCACTGGGAAGCATATTGGGGTAGGCAGAAAATCTTTAAGGCTCCAGAATTAGAATATTTTCAGGTAGTACATTTTCTGTCATAGGGAAAGCTATGAGACTCAGAATGAAGCATCTTCAGCAGAAGATGAGTGGAAGGAGTCCTCAGGGATGGTCTTGGAATGGAAGGTGTCCTCTGGGAGGCTCTCAGAATGGAAGGTGTCCTCAGGGATGGTCTCAGAATGGAAGATGTCCTCAGGGATGGTCTCAGAATGGAAGGTGTCCTCAGGGATGGTCTCAGGATGGAAGGTGTCCTCAGGGATGGTCTCAGAATGGAAGGTGTCCTCAGGGATGGTCTCAGAATGGAAGGTGTCCTCAGGGATGGTCCTGGAGTGGAA
>LOEQ01001208.1:79763-90547 GCA_001685075.1 Bramus lutescens
GGTGGGGCAACCAGACTAGGAGAATTCTGGGAAGAGGAAAGGCTCAGTCTGCAGAGGAAATAAGATGAGAATGCCTCACTGAGTAAGGTACCAAGCCATGTGGCTAAACATAGATAAGAATTAGGGGGTAATTTAAGGTGTAAGAGCTAGCTAATAATAAGTCTGAGCTAATGGGCCCAACAGTTTATAAATAATATAAGCCTCTGCGTGTTTCTTTGGGACTGAATGGCTGCGGGACCGGCAGGATAGACACTCCCATCTATACCTCATTCCCGTGGAAAGTCAGTCCCTATGCTATAATGCCTATCGACAATTCCCTCAGATATCCACATAGCAGCCACCCCAGCCAAGCATCGCATAGAAACTATTTGTATTTGGCTTCCCTGTTTATGGCCTGTGTTTGTTTATTTCTTCCACCTCTCCACTGGATACAGGGTCTCCCTATGTGGCTCAGGTGGGCCTCACACTCTGAAACATTCTTCCTCAACCTCCTAAGTGCTAGGATTTTAGATGGAGTCACCACAGCCAGCAATGGGCTTCCTTTCTCATCCTTGTGTCCTCAGTGTTTTGTAAATAGCAGACACCCGATACATTTGATTTACTGAGGAGGAAGTCAGAGCCTTCTCATTAGGTGACAAGGAGCCCAGAGTCAGCATCCCCACCCCCAATGAGTCTCTGTGCGCTCACCAATCTACCAGGTTCTGCATCAGTCACAAGCTGAGCACTCCAGAAAGTATATCAAAGAGGGGCTTTTCCAATGACAAGATTAAAGTCAAATGGGACCGAGTGAGCCCACTGAGTCACATAGTCTGTCTACATGCGTGACTGATATCAGACATCTGGAAGTTGTATCCGGTGTGTAAAGAGAGCTGCAGCAAAAATATCTCTGGCTCCTTGGGGACCCTGGTGCAGAGATGACGGCCAGCCATGTCCGGTTTCACTGACGCTGCTCAGCAGGACTCCCCAGACCCAAGCATGGGTGGCGCAAGCAGAACAGGGAATCCTTTCTTTGGAAATGCGGTAAGCAGCTCCAGGGCTAGACTCACTGGAGAGTCTGTTCTCACCTTTCAGAAGTCCCAGTGGTGACCAGTGGTCATGACCACTACCGTCAAGTTTTCACAGCTGCCACACCTGACATTTTACCTGCTGTGGACGCTGAGGTAGCCCACTCCGTGGACGTGAAATGAAAGATTAACTCACAGTCGGGGCCAACGAGATGGGTCAGTGGGTGAAGGAGCTTGCTGGGCAAGTTTGGAGACCTGAGTTTGATTCCTGGGACCCATGAAAAGGCAGAAGAAGAGAAACGACTCCACAAAGCTGTGCTCTGACCTCTTGTGCACATATGCCATGGCACACATGTGCCTACACACATAAGAACACAGAGACGAAAGTCCAGGTCCAGGGGTGGACACCAGACCCAGGCTCACAGCTCCAGGACAGCACAAAGAGACACCCAGGAACGTTGCTACCAGAAATCCAGAGTATAAATGCAATAAGGTTAGACTACATTAGATTTCATGGCTCACTGAAGCTTGGCATCTAGAAACAGTGTGGAAGTGCCAGAAGAAGTCACAACATTGAAACATAAGAGGAAGAACATGGAGGGTGCAGGAGAGCTGGATGTCAAGCATCATGGGCAGCTGATACGAGGTTCTGCAAACAGGTAAGGCCTCAGTCACCATGAACAGAAGCCACTCCCAGCTGACACCTTGCCGGTCACATGTCATAGACTCCCAAGTCAACAAGAGCCCCGAAATGCAAAGGAGACGACAATGTGACATCAAGTAGAGCTGTGCTTACCTTGCAGGAAGATCCTGTCCCAGTAGGTTTTGCCAACTTGAATTCCCCCGAGAAACACCAGGTTGAACAGGATCAGCATGGAGGTTGAGCAAGAGGCCAGCAGAGCATGCAGCCGGCGGCGAGCTTGCGGGGAGAGGTACCGGGTCTACGAGGGGAATGCAGAAAGAATGGCTTCATGTGAGAGGGCGAGAGAACTAAGGCTAAGGTTTACTTCTGTCTTGGTATTTCTACTGCTGTGCTAAGGCACCATGACTGAAAACAACCTAGGGAGAAAGGGTCTGTCTCACTTTGTAGCTTCTATGTCCACCATGCAGGGCCTCAAGGCTGGAACCTGGAGGAAGGAACGCCCAGGAGGAGTGCTACTGATTGGCTTATTCTTCATGCTTGCTAACTAACCATGGCATGTTCATAAGCACCCAAGGCCGCCAGCCCAGGCAGGGGTGACACCACCCACCCACAGAGAGCTAGGCCCTCTCACATCAACCATCAATTGAGAAAATGCCCCACAGGCCAATCTCCCTCTTCCAAAATGACTCTTGCTTCTGTCAAGTTGGCATAAAACCAACACCATATTCTCCTGTTGCCAGGTCCAGACTCTTCCTCCTGCACTTGGAGCCAGGCCATTGTCGAGATGGTTCTCCAAACCCCTAGCCTACAACATATTCATTCTGCCCTAAGAAGTGACATACTCCAGCAATGCTATTTCTTCCACACCAGACTTCCCTCTGGCCTTGACAACCTAAATTCTAAAGCTGGTTAGGATGTAGCAGCCCCCTTACCTACCAGGTGAGACATCTTTGTGTGCTTTCTGCCTGTAAATCCATAGATAAAACCACTTTAAATTGTTACCCACAATACAGCTCCATGTCAAGACCAAAGTGACCAGAGGTCAAGATCACAGTGACCTTCTAGATTGGACTTGACCCTAGGAAGCTGGCCAGCTCCCTTGAAACTTGACATGCTCTGAGGGGTAACACCATGGGTGTATAGGAGACACCTTGTGATTGTCAACTTGATGGAATTTAGAATCACCACAGAAACCGAGCTCTGGTCACAGCTGTGAAGGAGTTTCTAGACTGGGTCAGCTAAGTAAGAAGAGCCCTAAAGATGAGTCCCAGACTGAGCTGAGCCCCTCTGCTTCCTGGATGTGAATGCCATGTGACCAGCTGCCTCACGTTCCTACCACCAGGACTTTCACAGCATGAAGGACAGCACCCTCAAACTAGACGGCTAAAACAAGCCCTTCCTTCTCAGGCATGTTGTCATCACGGCGAGGAACTAATAAGGTTAACAGCTGAGAAGGTGGCTGACCACAGTGCCTGGAGGACTGTGCGTGTAGGGACCCTTCCAGTGAACATAGACATTCGATTATCTGTCCTGGGTCTTCATTTCATGCCCCTTTAGTAGGGATTCTACAAACAAATCAAGCTGAGTTCTGTATAGAGCCAGGTGCAATACCACAGTGGTCACACACCCCCTAGGGAGTCTGACAAATGCTTCCACATGAAGGAGAGGCGATGGAAGGTCAGTAGATACATCCTAACTGCTCTCTGAAAACCTGTAGAACTCTGAGGCAACCAGCTATGGCTAGGCTGTGATTTCAGAGGCTCTGTGGCTGAGCCTGGGTGAGTCACACAGGCAGAGGCAAGTCTGGAAGGTGGTTCTCAGCAGGGTCTGGCTGTGGTGGTCTGCTGTGATTTTAACTTGGCCAGGGTCCCCTCAATCTAGAGAAACCAATTCCCAGCCTGGTCCTCCTCTCTACTCTGAGGCCAGGGCTGTTCCGGAAGCACAGATTTCACTGTGGAGGGCTGTCTCTCTGACAACATTCTCTCTTCCCACACTACCTTACACAGGGTTTTATGGCCACTGCACACCAATGTGGCCTCTGCATGAATAAGCCACTTGGGGTATGCTGCGGAGCTGGCTCTCTGGAGGTGGCCTGGAAGTCTCTCCAGCCCAGAGGTCCCAGATGTGATGACACCTAGTAGCTCTCAAGGTCCCCAGAGGCTGGGAGCAGGCCAGGCAGAGAAGGATGTTCCAGAAGGAAGTGCTCATTACCCAGCCGCTCACTTCCGAGCATGCCTGTCCACTGTGGTTTCTGCATTTTAAAGCAGAAGAAGATGTTCTAAGAACAGGACTGACTCAGCTAGCAACTGGGGAGGTGTTGGTGAGGGCATGCAGATGAAGAACTCAGAATAATAAATCCGGAAACCAAGAGCCGTCTGGATTGGTGTGGATGTGTCCAAAAAATTCCCTGCACATACAGAGGCCCCTGCGGCAAATTTGACTTCCCAGGACCCGGTGATGCAAACCCAGTCAGTCTGCTCACCACCCTGCACCTGATGCCCTAAGAGGGAGTGGAAATATCCCGCTCTCCTTTGTCAAGGTAACCTGCAGACAGTGTGCAGAGCCTGTGGAAGCTCAAGGAGGCTCTTCTTGTATGAGAAGTGACTAAGATCATTTTTAAAAATCAACAGGGAGGGGTTGACTGGTGAGGCTTCCATGGGTTTGCTCAGTCAGCTGTGGTGCTGTTACCCTGAACAGGAAGGCCAGGCTACGGTGAGCCTGAGGGCCCATGTGGAATGAGGGGCTATGATTGGCTGCGGTAGTTAGTGGGTAGGAAAGAGGAGGGACAAGGGAGGGTGAAGAGTTGGGCCTGGCTTGCCCCGAGGACTATTTGAACACAGGATGCTGCATCTGCCTATTACACAAGGGCTACTTGAACACACAGATGCCAAGTGATCATTCTGATAACCGATAGGGGTACAGAGTCACAAGCGGGTGTATAGTTCATACAGTGTGGATACAGTGGAAAGAGAGAGGGCCATATTTCAGGGGGAACAGAAGTAGCTCTGGTCTCAAGAGTTCTCCAGGCTACTTGGATCTTTGAACAATCTCAAATGACACATTGGTTATTTCTTCAATTCTCCATGTAGTACTTTCAGACCACAGTTGATGTAAGTAACTTAACCTGTGGAATTAAAAGTGCAGACATGGAGGGTTGATGTCCACGAACATTGATGGATATAAGGTTGACAATAGGGGTCTTTCATCGCAGCCCCTGGTTTATGAGTTTTTGTTTTGTTTTAATTAATGGCATTCTTAGATGTCCCAAGGGGGAAAAAACCCAGGGTATATTCCCTTGGTCCAGATAGCTATACCAGTCAGTAGAATATCCTAAGTCCTTATTTAAATGTATTTCCTTTGAACTCTCTGACATCCTATAACAGTCACTCTTGGGGTATCTTGTATCTAAGATGCAAGCTAGCTGATGCAAACAGAGCTACATCCTTAGCTCAGTGGTCCACCCTCCCCTCTCATGTGCTTAAAACACCCTCAAGAAGAGAACTCACACTGAGGAAATATAAATGAGACAGGGGACTACCTGACTACAACAAGGAGCCTCAGTTATGACAATGAGAGTCCAGTTGTCGATTCATCAGATAAAAATACTGTGACAATCGGACGGAATCTGAATTTTTATTAACATAAATCCATCAAGATGATAGAGTTCTGGTGTGGTTGTGGCCAATTCCCTGAAGACAGAAAGGGCTATGACATTCCAATCTGTTGGAAGCAAATGTCTGGGAGTTGTGCTGTCCCCAGGACATTTGGAAAGTTGCCGGGTTCTCTGAATGACTACCCCACCAACCGGGAGAGTGAGTGAAGCCCCCTGTACCTCCAGCGGATGAACAAGGCCACCAGATCCAACAGCTATCGGATCTCAGTCGTACGGAAAAGGGGGGAGCCAGAGCAAGTTAGCAAGAACCACTGTGCCCCCGTGCAGCTATCTCAGATACAGCAGAGAAAGTAGGCTTTTTCCATGTCGGTATCACCCACCCTCCTGGTTCAGCGAAGGTTCGGGACTTGTCTTCATTACACAAGTGTCTCAGAACACCAGGCAGCTCAGCTAGGAGGTAGGCCTCTGCTCAGTCATCCGAGAACACTCTTTCAGACCAAAGGGATTGATGGAGGTGGCCACGTAGCAACAAGAGTTCTCTAACACACCGACTTCCCGGGTAGCAAACCAAGTCTTTCTCGGCACTCAACTGAAATTCTGACAAACTAGTTTGCACTTCCTGCTGTGAGATGTTGACTCACATTGCCATAGAAACGCCCCTGCCTTTTCAAGCCAACATCCTGTCCCTGGAAATACCAAGACTGTCTGGACCAGCAAGCTGGTGCCTGGGGTTGAGGCTGCAGCACGTGGCTTAGAGCAAGGCTGAGGACTTAAGGGGGCGTGGGCAGGCGGTGCTGCAGAGCCGAAGGCTGCTGACCTCAGCCCCTTGACTCTCCATAGGGGAGCAGATGGCTCAGGAATGGCTGCTGGAGCCTGCGACAGAGGCTTGGCAAGTGCGACCCAATGCTGCTTATTTTTAAGTAGGGGAGAAGCTAAAAATGGAAACGGGGTGGGTTTGAGCAGCTGGACACGGTTCCCCACGAAATCACAGATTTTCATTTTCTGGGTGTGAAGGGCGGAAGCAGCAGCAGCCGGGGAGGGAACACTGGACATCAGTGGGGACAGGTGGGCACCCACGAGCTATGAAGAAGCCACCAAAGAAGACTGGCCAGGAGAAACACTCGAGGCCAGAAAAAGATTCCAAATGCTCCATCTCCAAATGCTGTGCTGAATTCGCGTTAGGAATCTGTGTTCCAGCCATTGCTCCCCTTCTGCTCATGCAGGCTCCCGAGAAGGGGCTGAGCCGAGTTTTCATTACTCTCGACCCAAAGCTCACACGAGTCTTTAGTGTTCTGCCCGTGCCAAATGAATATATGAACATATTCTGAAAGTAATGCCTTTATCTTTCAAGTGTACTTCACTTCAAAAAGTACCTAGTCACATTTCGTATGCTAATTAAGGTTTTTAAATTAAAATTTTAAAGTACCTGTTCCTCTCAGCTTCATTTCCTAGTTTGCTGCTGATATCTGAACATGCTCCCGGAAGAGAAACACTTACAGCTGGGACACTGCTTCTGTTCCCCAACACAGAACACACACACTCTCACACTTACACATACTCACACTCACACACACTCTCTCACACACATACACACTCTCACACACACTCACACTCTCACACACACTCACACTCACATACTCACACTCTTACACATACACACTCTCACACACACTCACACTCTCACTCACACACATACACACTCTTACACATATACACACTCACACTCTCACAGTCTCACACAGATAAACACACTCACAACATCACACACTCACACTCTCACACACATACACACACTCACACTCTCACACACACTCACACTTATACACTTACACTCTCACATACTCAGACACACACTCACTCACACACACACTGACACACTCATGCTCTCTCACACACACCCACTCTCATACTCTCTCACACTCACACACACTCTCATGCACGCACACACATACATACACACACATACACTCACTCTCACAGTCCCTCTCATACACATGCACACATACACACACTCACACACACCCGTCATGCAGTGATGCTCTCCATGCAGCCTGTGTTCTCCTTGCTCTTGTTTCGAGTCTCAGTGCAGCGCTAACTCAGGAGAGCGGAAGTGCTCCTCAGGTCTGGCTTTCCACCATTAACTGCGCCATCCAGAACAAGTCAGGCGCCTCACTTACTCAGCTCACAGCTGTATCTGATGAACATAATCCTGACAAATCAAACACCCGTCTTCAGCGTGTTCTCCCACCAAGAGGACCCAGCACCCACCTAAATGCTGTACCTAACTTCAGCTTGTGAAAGGAATGACCGACCACACTGCAGAGTAGAGAGAACTCGTCCTGTCTTACAATCGGAGAAGCAGGAGAGCCGAGACCCAGTCATGGGTCCCAGTAAAGATACTAACTAGTGAACACAGGCCTTCACACACAGTTCTCCAACTCCAAGCCTTTCTGCTGCCCTGCACTTTACGTCTGGGTGGTGGGATGCACCTCTCTAGGCTGCAACCCCCGAGACCTTTTTCTCTTTAGGGTCAGCTACAAAGCAGATTTTCAAAAACTGTTCACCAGATGCTTGCACACAAGTTTTTCTAACAAGGGTTGGTAGGCACACTGTCGGTCAGCTCTCCCTCACCGTGACAACGTACCTGAGACGAACAACTTAAACCATTGCTTAGCCATTGCTTTGGGCCAGAGCAAGGCAGAGCGGAATGAGAGCATGTGACTGGGTAGGCTGCTTACTCTATGGTAGCCAGGAAACAGAGAGGGTGTGAGGCAGGAGATGAGACACAGCCCCCAAGGACTGACTCCCAGCGGGTCCTGTCTCTAGGGACATTTCTATCACATCCTATGAGCCCACAGAGCCCACACACTATGAACCAGAATCGGTGGCCTAATCTATGGAGGAGGTCAGAGCCGTGGTGATCCAATCCCATCCCGAAGCCACACCTCTAGGAACAGTGCTGCCATGGGAACCAAGCCTTTGGGGGGCATTTCAGCTCCAAACCAAGAAAGTCGCCAAACACTGATTCCAGAAGCAGAACTGTGTAGCTGATACTCACACTGGAATATGAAAAGGGGACTCAGTTACCCCAGAGATTCAGCAAATCTTCCTAGAAGGTGACAGATGAAAGAACACAGACTACCTTAATAAAAACGAACAGGTCCTGTGGTCAAGTCCCGGGACACAAGATTTCAGTCAGACGGCAAGAATGAATTCAGAAGCTCTACTGTATAGCAAATGGGGAATTTTATAATGCAGATTATTGTATTTAAATAAAATTATTAAATAATTTAAATTAAATCATTAAATAATATATATTGTTTTTTTTGAAGATTTATAAATTTTTATTTATATATATGAGTGTTTTGCCAATATATGTGTATGTGTACCATGTGTATGCCTGGTACCCCTGGAGACCAGAAAAGGCCATTGGCTCCCTTGGAACTGGAGTTATGGACAGTTTTGAGCTGTCGTGTGGGTGCTGGGAACTGAACCTGGGTCCTCTGCAATAGCAACCAGCGCTCTTAATCACTGAGCCATCTTTCCAGCTCCCACATATATTATTGAAAACTGTATTAGAAAGCAGATTTTTGAGTGTTCTCACTAAATCACTTTTTTAAAAAAGATTATGCTCCTGTGAGCCAACTTAACCACTCCAAAACATGTTAGAAGCTGAAAATGTAATTTACATGGGAAATACACAAAATTTTCATTTCTATTTAAAAATGTAGAAATTAACTAATAGGCCTCATGCCTATATCTGGAAAGGAAGAAGTAAAATAATCTCAATTCATGACATGAGAATATAGTTTTCAGGAAAAGCAAAAGAACTCATTGAAAGAAATGAAAAATTCTGTAAAATTTTAGGATTACAAAATTAATATGCAAAAATTGGTTGCTTTTATATACTGTGAAGACTCTTAAAGGAAGTTAAGGAGCTAGGAGGTAGCTCAGTGGGTAAAATGCTCGCTCAGCGAGCATAAGGGCCTGGGAAGCGTAGGAAGCTGGACACGGTAGCACACATCTCCCTACACTGCTATACCAAATTGGGGGGAGCGATGGGAGACTCCCCGGAAGCTTGCAGGCCAGCCAGCCTGGTATACACAGTGACAAACAACAAGATAGCCTGTCTCAAGCAAGGCAGCAGGCAAGGACCAACACCTTAGGCTGTCTGACCTCCAGGTGAACACACATACAAGATAATAGATTATTTTTAAGAAATTAAGAAAATTTACATTAAGTAGCACAAAAAGAATTAAATACGTAAGACTAAACTTAGCCAAAAAAATAAAATTCTTACATACTGAAACTGCCAAACGCTGCTGCAAGAAGACGTAAATGACAGAGAGGCATCCCGTATTCAGAGACCCAGAGGCTGATGCGGCTGAGCGACAATATTACACAGTTACTTACAGGTTCTGCTCAGAGCCTACCAAATCCCAACGCCTTCTCTGCGGAGGAGTCCCATCCCAAATTCATATGGGACTTAAAGGACCCCAGACAACCAGAGCAGCCCTTGAACACAAGAGTGGTGTTGCAGGACCTAAACATTTTCCGATTTCAAAACTTACTACAAACCCACAACAGGCAAATCAGTGCAGTACTGGTCTAGAGACTGACATGTGAGGAAATGGAAGAGAACAGAAATCCCAGACATAAATCCATGTGTGAAGTTATGTCACGGTCACCTTGGGTTCCCAGACGAAGAAATGATGCCTTTTTCAACATATGCTTCTGGGGAGCCTGTGTGTCCACATACATAAGGATGGAGCTGGACTATTACACACACGGTATCAAAAATGCATCCAAAAATGGATCAAAGATCTAGAGATAAGGACTAAAGTTGTAAAATTATTCATAGGAAAAAAAACATATTCCTAGCATGGGGTTTACCATAGCTTCTGATCACGGCTGCAGTCAGAACAGGCCTCCCACACAAGAGTCTTTGAGAGACAATTCAGAACCACACCGTAATATTCACCAGGTGACAGCTTCAAAAGCAAGAGCATATGGCTTTCAGTCACACTGAAATTTTAAAAATCATTTGGGATTTACCAAAAACACAAGTAATGCAAGGAAAAATAGCTAAGCTGGGCTTTGCAGAACCTGTCTTGTATTAAAGGATGCCACCCAGCAATAGAAAATACCTACAACCATATGTCAGGGATTATTAATGTTCAGAATATGTAAAGAACTGCTACAATTCAACAACAGCAAAACCCAAAACTCCCTGAAAAATGGAAAGAACCTGATTGGCCTTTATCCCAACTATAAATACTAATGTCCACTAACCATATAATGTCATTCACTGTTAATAATCATGGGAAAGTACAAATCAAAACCAGGAGACATTGATTCATAGCATTCTAAGATGCATATTTTAAAGAAGGAGGAGGAGGATGAAGAGGAGGAGGAGGATGAAGAGGAGGAGGAGGAGTAAGAGAAGAAGGGAGGAGGAGGAGGAGAAGGAGAAGGAGAAGAGGAGGAGGAGAAGAGGAGGAGGAGGAGGAGGAGGAGGAGGAGG
>LOEQ01001208.1:96493-106520 GCA_001685075.1 Bramus lutescens
GAGAGAGAGAGAGAGAGAGCCAGAGAGAGAGAGAGAGAGAGAGCCAGAGAGGGAGAGAGCCAACATGTAAAAACAGTCAATTAAATTCTGGAAAAGAATCAAAAGAGGAAAAATATGTTTGCCTACAAGGAAACACAGCATGTTATAAAATCCAAGAATTTAAAATAAAGATAATCATCTAGGTCAAGGCAATAGACTACAGAGCCTGGAAATGGACCCATCCGTGCTTGGATATTTATCCATCTATATTTTTATGGCAGGGGTGGGTAGGGACAGTTTGTGGAACAGTTTTAGCTGCAGGCCATCCAACAGCAGACAAGACAGTGGGCCAGATATAACCAAGAGAGAGTTTGTCAGACCCTGCTCTGCTCTGTTCTTGGTATCTGCCCTAAAGAAACGTTCACACAAATGTGTGAGGAGCTTGAAGTGGAGGCTTCATCCAAGCTCCATCTGCACAGGAAAGAAAATGAGAAACTCAAATTCAACAACAGGAGAATTCTAAAAGGGTTAACTGACTACATATATATTGCACATGGACCATGGAGACCACACACTCACTCTACATGGATCATGGAGCTCACACACCTGCTACACATGCACCATGGTGACCACACACTCACTCTACATGGACCATGGTGACCACACACTCACTCTACATGGACCATGGAGACCACACATCCACTACACACGAACCATGTATGAATACACACACCCACTCCATTCAGACCATGTACGAGTACACACCCACTCCACACAGACTATTCAAGAACTCACACCTGCACCATACAGATCATGCATCTCTGCATCACCAAAGACTTCTCTCTCCAATACATCACTAAAGAGTAAAGATGTTCTTAGCACATGCACACTGGCTGCATCTTGGGATGAAGGCAAACAGAACGTTTGTTATGTGTGGACATTTAATATGGCTTCTGCCTTCATGCTGTGTTACTTTAAGAGCATAAATTATCAGCTAGGAAAAGGGGGGAAAGAATTCTAGGAGTCTTTCCACTAAGTGACCCTATACCCTGGCCACCTCCCTTGAGCATAAAACAGTCACGGCACATGGATGAGAAGCTCAAAGCCTGATGACCATCATGCCAAAGTTATAGCTGCTCATGGTCCTGACGTCTCCCTCTCCAGACAACACTGAAGTCCCCTGGGACCACTAACTAACCTAGGATATTGGGGGGAATGGCTTCAGCCATATCCTGCTCAACCAAAAACAACAGTTTGGGGAAAGGCTTGCTTCCTAATAAACCTTGGTATTTAATAATTTGACACTGAAGAGAGGCAGCACATTCTGAAATGCTCTATCAAGGAACCTCATAAAAACTCCTCTAAGAATCAGTAGTTCAATGTCTTCACAAACCTTGGGCAGCATAATGAACACTGGAAAATGTCACAGAGTCCTCGATAAGGAAACAGGTAAGGAAAGTCAGCCCAGTGCTAATGACAACTAAGATGAGGAATAGACATAGCAGAGAATCCAATTAGTCCCCAAAGAGAAGGAAAACAATGGACCATAGAACAGGACATGGCCCAGATGGTATATACTCCACAGACGTTAAGAGGGAAACACGAATCTTGTAAAAGATCTGGGCAGTATTCTCTCCTCTTCTACCCACACAGTGAAGGTCTCCTGCCTTAGTTAGGGTTTCAGCTGCTACAATGAAACACCATGATCAAAAAGCAAGTTGGAGAGGAAAGGATTTATTTGACTTACACTTCCACATCAAAGGAAGTCAGGACAGGAACTCAAACAGGGCAGGAACCTGGAAGCAGAAGTTGATGCAGAGACCATGAAGGAGTTCTGCTTACTAGCTTGCTCCTCAAATCTTGCTCAGCCTGTTTTCTAATAAAACCCAGGACCACCACCCAGGGATGACATCACCCACAATAGTCTGGGCCCTCCTCCATCAATCACTAATTAAGAAAATATCCTACAAACATATCTACAACCATTTTTTTTCATTTTCTGAGACAGGGCTTCTCTGTGTAGTCTTAGTTGTCCTAGAACTCACTTTGTAGATCAGGATGGTCTTGAACTCACAGATATCCACCTGCTTCTGCCTCCCAAGTGCTGGGATTAAAGGCATGTGCCACCAAACCCAATCTTATGGAAGCATTTTCTTAATTGAAGTTCCCTCCTCTCAGATGACTTTAGCATGTGTCAAGTTGACATAGAACTATCCAGCACATCCCCCAACTCCAGATAAACTCACTTGAGAAACTCTAAAGAAGTTATAGATGCAATGAAATTGAGATCATTAAAAACATTGCATTAAAGTCTCTAGAAAGAAAACAAAGTCTACACAAAGAAACAAGAACAGAATGGCATTTCCAAACAATAAAGGTAAAAGATACAAGACAAATTTCTTTAAATTTTCCAGAGAAATTGCTTTACAACATAAAATCCCCATATTAGATATCAATAGTGAGGGTAAAAGAAGATACTTTTTAAGGTATAAAAGGTCTTTAAAATGTATTTCCCATGATCCTTTTCTAAGGTACAAAAGGATGCGTTCCAGCATGCTGCGAGAGCTCCTTCCGTTCTAGACAACAGTCCTCTGCACGACCAGGAAAGGAGTCTAGTAGCTGGAAGGAGCTCCTACAGCGCCAGCAAATCACACAGTAGGGTGTAGTGGAGGGGTGACAAGCTGGTTCAGGGCAACAGAAACAGGGGCGTAGCAAAGAGAGAGAAGAAAGATCAAACATCTGATGAACAGCAGGTTTAAAGTTCTTCAGGAGAAATCAGCTGCAGGTATATCTGACCAGGGGGATTTCTATGTGAAGGATTGTTCACCCTTCAGGTGAGTCTGCAAAGGAGCGATGGGAACCTACTCAGAGCAGCAAACAGAATGCTAGCTGAATTGGGGGAGTAGGTGGGCAAACAAGGTGCTTCCGTGTCCTGCCGTGAGTCACTTTCCAAGGTGACAGTGTAAACACTGAGTTCTGAGAGAAAGAGGACTAAGACAAAGATAGGGAAGTTTCAACACAAAACCCATTTCATAAGGCAAAAGTAAAGAGTGAGTTAGCATAGGCTTCAGGAAGATGGATGTGGTATTGGCAGGGGACTAAGAGAATTCAAAGTTGCTGTTGAGGAATGGACATGGGAGCCAGGAGTCAGGGAAGCAGGTAAGCCTGTGATAACACACCCCACACTGAAGGAGAATACCTCCATCAAGTAGCACTAGAAGACACCATGGTGGTCCCCTAGGAGCCTATCATCTGGTGATATGACAGCCACTTAGTCTGAGCAAGTTCACACTATAAAGTTCACACCACTATAAAGCACCTACATCTCTGTCATTAAGTTACGTGTGACTAATCAAACTGCCTCTATAAACCCCATTTTCACTTGGACCGATTTTTCAGGTTAGTTACCCCATCCAAATGTGTGTGGAACCATGATTAAAGTCCAAATTTTGGAGCCTGGAGAGATGACCCTGAGGGTCAAGTGCTTGTTATACAAATGAGACAACTCGAGTTTAGAGCCCTAGAATCTACATAAAGATATGGACACCTATAGTCACACCTATAATCTCAGCCCTGGGGAAGCATGACAGGAGACCCCCTGGGCTTGCAGGCAAACTGATCTTGCTGAGTTGGTGAGCTGTAGGTTCTGTGAGAGACTGTCTCAAAAACTAAGGTGGGGAATGATTGAGAAAGGTCACCAACATTGACCTCTAGAGTCCACATGCACATTCATATATGCATGGGTTCACAGACACACACACACACACACACACACACACTTTCTAACTTGTCCAAGGATGGAGAGCCGAGGGCTGGAATGCCACCTAGTCAGATGCTCAATATACACCAGCAGCCGAGATACGCAGAGGAAATGGGCAGGTGCTTCATGAGGGGTGGGAGAGATTTATCCAGGAATATCCTTCATGTCTGAAATTGAGAATGTTCCAACGAAATCGCTTATGACTGTATTCTACTTCCACAGAGTAAAGATAAACAACTTTTCCTGTCTCTAGTTCCCTCATCTGTGAACCTGGTAATATGAACTAACCAAGAAGGGATGCTATCACTGTTGAGAAACAATGCATATGGAAGAGCCCCAGACAGTGTCCATCTGGCCTTTTCTTTAAGAGCCCCATGTTTGCTCCTCAGAATGACAACTCTCTCCTCCAATCTCTAACACAGCAAGACATGAGGTTGTCCAAGCATGTTTGCTCCTCAAAATGACAACTCTCTCCTCCAATCTCTAACACGAGCAAGACATGAGGTTGTCCAAGCAGGGCCTCTAGGGTGGGGAGGCGAGTCCACCCTGCTTGCTTTCCTGTAACCTCTGACTAGACCACAGTACAGGGTGGAAACCACAGTGAGCAGAAACAAGAAGGTAAGTCACACAGGGGACATGCCCTGAGGAGGTGAGAGACAGTGACTTCCACTGCACGCCTCTGAGCGCTTTTCCATGTTCCCGTGTACTTATAAGTAAATCTTACGACATGGATTATTCCTCATCTTCCCCTAACATAACAAGAACTCGCTTTCTTACCATGGCATTAAGCCAACCCCATCATGATGCCAACTCTGTCACTTTCAAGAGCACAGTTGGCTTGGCGAAGGCACTGCAGCTTTTATATCATGATCTTTTCTGTCACCCTCATGAGACATAGTCAAGGGTCATTCTATCATTGACTCCAATATGCTACATGAATAGGGCCAGCAGCAGAGGAAATAGGACTCAAAGCGTGTTCTTCACTTTGTGTGGGTAGTTGCAGGCACGCGGCTGCCAGCCCAGCTCATCTCAAACAAGGCCAGCAGCTGCTCGGCGTGCTTTTTTAAGCGGAGTTTATTTCTAGGTCTTTAGAGGGCTGTGAGATGTTTTAAGAGGATTTTATTTTAGAAGTCCTATACTCTGTGCCTTCTCAGAGCTTTAAATGAGCACTGTACATGCTATACTCATACGTGCTATATATGCATGCTGTACTCATACGTGCTATATGTGCATGCTGTACTCAGACATGCTATATGTGCATGCTGTACTCAGACATGCTATATGTGCATGCTGTACTCAGACATGCTATACACACAGGCACAGCACACCATACACATACACACACAGAGACATACACAAATATATTGCACTTAGTATGAGCATGTTATTGGGGGATAAGCAAAGAGCTCCTCCTCTCAACAACAGGAACCTTGGCAGCTCTGGCCCTGCTGTTTCCAGTGGATTAATTTGGATATTGTGGGGAGGAAATAAGACCAGCCTTAGGGAGGAAAACCAGAACAGGCTTCAGCAGGTAGGTTATGAATTTTTCTTTTCCCCAAGCTCATTTGTGGAGCACCACGAGACACTGGTCTGGGTGTGTGCTGTGCTCTTAGGGGGGACTAGAGTCCAGGAGATCCAGCCTACTGCAGCCTGAGCTGTGTGGGTCGGAAAAGGAGCTGAAGGCAAGAGCTGGCCCTCCAGGAGGAATCAGATGCTGTGCCAAAGCTTCCCCTCCATCAGATGGCAGCTTTGACAAAGGTGAGTCCAAAAAACCTGATGTACCTGAGCTGAAGGGTGATTATTTTTAGAGTTCTACCTCTTAGACCAGAGAGGTTAGGACTCGGGCTTCAGATTCCCACTGAGAAGAAAATGTAGAGGCAACAAATTGCACAGCCTGTTTCCCACTATTTTAGTGATGCCATGGCACGGAGACTATGGAGGGGCATTAACTGGTCATACCCCACCTCCAGGCACAAGCTGTTCCTAAGAACAGACCAGCTTTGTATAGGCTTAGGAGCTAACCCAGATATTGGCTTCACATGTGTATTAATGTGTTAATATGTATGAATATGATAATTTAACACTCCTGTATGACATTTCCTGATTTTTACGTGTGGTACTCAAGTCCTTATAGATGAGGCTGTTTCTCCCCAAGTGTTATGTTAGCCTCTGGATTCCAACACAGTAGCCAGGTTCCCAATTTCAAGCAGTGTGTAACAGGAACACACTTTTCCTCCCTCCTGACCTCCCAATGCTACTTTACATTCATCAGGGTTTGGCCCACAGGCCCAGCTCTTTGGGGACCATTCCCAAGAGCTCAGCTCACACCAACTCCTTCCATCATGAACATTAATGTTCTAGAAACTTCTTTCTGGCTACAGTGCACACAACGCCTCCCTCTGGTCCTCCACTGGCAGGCACATGGCATGGCTTTCAACTGCACAAAGGCTGCAGAGGAAAGGGTTGGGGACTCGACGCTCTCTTTGCTCCTGTCAGCCCTCTGGTCCTTGAACAGCATCACCCCCAGTGAGCCCTCCCTCCAAAAAATAGCCTCTTCTTAGTTTCTGCAAAGCCATCCCTAAATCTCTACCCCTCCTCCTGGTTCCCTCCTTTACCCAACTATTAAGTACTGGTGTGTCCCAGACTCAGTGTAGGCTTACAACTCTCATCACACCTCCTCTCCTCTCTTCCTTCCCTCCCCTCCCACTTTCTTCCCTTCCCTCCCCTCCCCCTTCTCTGTCTCAAACACCATTATGCATCCAAAATACCATTTATTTGCTCCCAAGTTTTTACCTTTTAGAGTGGACCTTTCTTCTGAGCCATATCTAGCAAGGTTAAGTCAATCACTGTTTTCTGGTATTGTGAGAACACTTGGCTAGGGACAGAAGTAAGCTCTATTCCACAGTCTTATCGTATCTCGACTCTAAATCTGCCACTGAGATGATCTCCTGATGAGAAGCCAGGGAAGACACATGTCCATTATAGACGAAGCTGACGAGACAGACTCCCCGGTGCACAGCGGTCAGAGCACCATCCAGTGAAACATGAAGGAAGACAGAGCAAAGGACTGGGACAAAGGATCATGTTACACTGGGCTGAGAGTTCTCCACTGTTTGACAATCTGTCCCCCACATAAGACACTAAACTTAATAAATGAGGGGCCAAGTTGGCCATGCATACGTGGGCTCGGTCTTGGAAGGTCTCTGATCCCAGCAGGCTCTGTCCAGTAGCACCTGGTCTCTCGCTGCTGCAATGGAACTCAAGAGGAAGAATGGAAGACTAGCTGCCACCAAAGATGACATTGTTCCTAACTGGCAGGCTTGTTTTCTATCCCCTCAGAGAGGTCCTTGGGGCCATGACCCCTGACCACTAAGAAAGGCTTTCTTATTGAGTCAGCTGGCATCTGTGTCTTGTCAGTTGGTGAGTCAGGATCTCATAGAATCAAGTCATTTCAGTGTGAATGTCTTCGGGTCTTGATAGCCAGTTGTCTTGTCTGCTTGTATTTCAACCCGTCACAGTGTGAATGGCACTGGCCTTTCATAGCCTGTCATCTGCTTTCTTCAGCCAACTTGGCCACTGAGGGCAAGGAGCCTCTCTATTTGTTTGTTCAAAATCAAGCAGTAACTACAGCTAAGAAGCTGAATGAACAACACCAAAAGCCATGGTCTGTTTTCTTTCTGAAACAACAGGACATCATCAGATCCTTCTAGAACCATTAGACTGACCCGTAAGTGGTTAACCCTGGAGGCATGTTTCCTAAGTTAAGCTATAAGCAGAGGTTTCACTGCTCCATAAGGGATTCGGTCAACTTATTCAGACACTGTAGGGAGAAAGAAAGAGGGGGGCAGAGGGAGGACATACTTAAATCATGCATTGAGAGGGAAATTGAGAGAGAGTCAGGGTGAGTCAACTTTTGGGGATATGGATTCATCTTTGCATGGAAATTATGGGCAAGCAGCCTGAAAGGGTCTCTCTGAGATCAAATTCAGGCTGCCAGAAAGCAGGGTTCTTCCACCGATGCTTCAAATGCCACTGCTAACTAAGAGACTTCAAGGCTGAACACAAACTCTGGCTCCCTGGAGAGGACCGTGTTGGGGGAGAGTGAGTTACCTCAGCAACTTCTCTACTTCCAACCAGTGAGGGAGCTTGGTAGAAACGCCTTTTGCCAGCTTCCTACAGGTCTGTGCCTCCGCTGATGGGTCCCCTCTCGGAAACAGCAGGAGATAAAGCAGGTGGCTTCTTCCTTACCTTTTTTGTTCACATTCGCACACATTTGGTATCAAGTACCAAAGCAGCATTTTGCTATCACTAACCCAGATATTCTATATCTGCACTGCTGTAGAATAATAATGCCCCAGCACAATGTTCAGTAGCCCTCTGCCTTCCAGGGTTCTAGCAGGCAATGTGCACCATCCACACCACCACACAAGCCCCTTTCTCTTCTACATTCCTCAATGAAGTCAGAAAACACTACTGTTTCACTCAGCAAAGCACTATGCCGAGCACTGTGATAACGGCCATTATGTGTTGTTCACCCGAACCCCCTACACTCAAAAATCAATGAGGGAGATGTGGATAAAACATTTCAACGTATTTTTCACTGTGCTGTGTCAGCCGGATAGGAGAGACCATGCGACATTCCAAGTGAATTAGCCACAGGGACATACATACCTGAGCCAGGAAAACCAACACAGGGTTCACAAACAAGATGTCTACCAAGACAAAGTCTGAAGAGTTGGGGTGTGGAGGGCAGAGAGTATACCCCGGAAGATTAGAAGCCTACCTGAGGGAGCTGTGGCTTGGGGGCGGGGTGAAAGCAGGGGCCAATGGGACAGGATTCAAGATAATGCCTAGCAGGGCCTCTGAGTTCGCCCTAAACACTGAGGAGATGAGAAGCCACAATTGAGTTTTATTTTTTTAATTATTCATTTTAATTTTACACGTATGGGTGTTATGCCTTCATGGAGGTGTGTACACCAATGTATAAAGTACCTGTGAAGGCCAGAAGAGGGCGCTGAATCCCCTGGAACTTGTTACAATCCACTGTGAGCTGCCATGTGGGTGCTGGGAACTGAACCTAGTTCTTCTCTCTGCAGGAGCAGCAGGTGCTCTCCACCACTGAGCCATCTCTCCAGCACTAACAACTGGGTTTTAAAGAAAATTAGGTCTGTATGGGTTTTTACTAAGAAATATCAGTAGGTACTAGGAGGGTGGTGAACTGAGGGGGTTGATATAGATGAAGAGCTACTAATTAGAAGTCATTTGATTACCAGACACTGGTAGAGAGGACTGTGGGTCAGGAGAGTTCCAGTGGCTACACAGTGACTGAAAAAAAAAAAACACAAAAAACTCAAGATCAATCTAGGAAGCAGAAGAAACAGGGCATATGAGAGAAGGAAGAGCCAAGGAATGGTTTGGGATAACCTGAGAAATGGCATTGTCACTCAGACAGCTAATGGAAATGTCTCAAGATGAGTGGACATGGGCTCAGAACTAAGACAGCCACAAGGGAGTCCAGAAAGAGGCTCAGCTACCAGCTGGATCCAGGCAGAGCACCATAATAAAGATGGTCAGGACTGGACCGATGGCTTAGGGGTTAAGAGCACTTGTTGTCCTTCCCAGGAGACCTGTCAGCACTCCTGTGGCAGCTCATTACCACCAGGAACTCCAGTCCCAGGGAGCTTTTTTGGTCCCACATACAATGTGGTACACAGACATTTATACAGGCAAAACATTCATATATATATATGAAAAAATTAACACTCTCAAATATGCTATTTAAAAAATTTTTTGAAAGAGGGTATGTTCTAGAACTATACTATTCAAAATGGTGGCCAGAGGCCACAATTAAGCTACCTAGATTTAAATTAATTAAATAAAATAAGGGGGTTGGAGAAATGGCTCAGCAGTTAATAGTACTAGCTGCTCTTCCAGAGGACATTGGTACAATTCCCAGCACTCGCATGGCAGCTCACAACCATCTGTAAGTCCTGTCCTAGGGGATCAAATTCCCTTTTCTGGCCTCTGTGGGTACCAGTCGTGCACACAGTACAGAAACAGGCATGCAGGCATATGCTGGCTAGTCTTAGGTTAACTTGACACAAGCTAACAGTTATCTTGATGAAGGGAACCCCAATTGAGAAAATGCCACCATAAGATCCAGCTGTAAGGCATTTTCTCAATTCATGATTGATGGGGGAGGGCTCAGCTCACTGTGGGTGGTGCCATCCCTGGGCTGATGTCCTGAGTTCTATAAGAAAGCAGGCTGAGCAAGTCAGGGGAAGCAAG
>LOEQ01001208.1:106547-120377 GCA_001685075.1 Bramus lutescens
AAGCCAGTAGGCAGCTCCCCTCCATGGCTTCTGCATCAGCTCCTGCCTCCAAGTTCCTGCCCTGTTTGAGTTCCTGTCCTGACTCCTTCAGTGATGAACAAGGATCCAGAAGTGCAAGCCAAATAAACCCTTTTCTCCCCAACTTGTTTTTTGGTCATGGTGTTTCAGTCACAGCAACAGAGACTCTAAGACAAGTTAAAACACCCATATACTTAAAATAACAAAATAATTTTAGGTGCTTTAAAATGAAATAAGTCCTAATTTAGTATCTCTGTGGCACTAGCCACACTTGAAGTGCCTTGTGTCGCTGGTGACTTGTGGTCACTTACCACAGTGACCAATTCTATCCCCTCAGGGACCTATCGGAGAACTCTCTTAAGGAAGCTCCGAGGGTTTCCTGTTCATAGCGCTCTTCTCTGATGGTCTTTTGGGGAACGTCAAACTGTCAGTCAGCCAGACCAAGAAATCCTGTGTCTCTGAACCCCCCCTAAGGCCCTGGGTCTGAAGGTGATATGGGAAGAGGAGGAACAACCATCCTGTTTGCAGAGACTTGCCAATCTATGTTGAAAACGGGAAAAAGATACATGCCATGGTAAAACAAAACAAAGCATGCATGTTGGTTAGTTTTGTCAACTGGATTGGATCACAAGGTGCCCACATATTTAGTAAAGCATCATTTACAGGTGGGTCTGTGTTAAGAGTGTCTCTGGATAACATGGGCATTGGACTCTATGTTCTGAGGAGAGTGCACTGCCCTCACCAGTATGGGCCAGGCTCATGCAGCCTACAGTAGGTCAGGGTTTATTTAAATACTAAGGCCAAGGGAACATCCCAACACTTGAATGTGGTTTAATTAACACAGACCTCCTGTCTTCTGACACTGCCTGAATGGAGCTTACAACATCAGTTCTCCCGGGTCTTAACTGCTCAGCTGCCATAACCATGTGGCCTAATTCTCTATCTTAATCCACCACCACACCCACACCCACACACTCACACACACACACATGCATGCACGGATTGATTCTGTTTCTCTAGAAAACCCTAAAGAATGCCAAAGATGGCACAGGGAAGGGAGTGAACTCACACTGTGAAAACACTATCAGAAAAACCAGAGAGATCAAAGTCATATTAAACCAAGTGCCAAGAGGGTGTCAAGTCTTTATTTGGATTTTGACAAAGAGCGGGGAGGGGGATGGAATCCTGGAAAGAGAGGAGGAGGAGGCTAGCAGGGAAGAATTCATCAAAAGCACAAGGGGTCAGTGAGATGGCTTGGGGGCTAAAGTCTTGCAGCATAAGCCTGGCAGCCCAAGTTCTATGACTGGAAACAATGAAAAGGCAGAAGGGAGAGAACCAGCTCCAGAGTTGTCCTCTGACCTCCACACAAGTCTCCCAACCCCCAATAATAATAAACAAATTTCAAAATTCCAGTTGTATGCATTTGGAATGGAAAACAGATGCTCTGCTCAACCATAAGAGACAGGGTAGTGAGAGGGAGATTCTAGACGATGAAAGAACAGGAACGGAACTAATTGTGCGCTGACAACCCCAGGATAGCTCAAAGAACCGAACTAACTGTGCACTGACAACCCCAGGCTAGCTCAAAGAACGGAACCAACCTCAGGCTAGCTCAAAGAATGGGAACTAACTGTGCGCTGACAACCCCAGGCTAGCTCAGACACTGAGATAAACAATGGGACCTAAGTTGTCCTCGAATGCTGGCGGCTCAAGGAAAGAGTCTCAACAGCCAGGAGCACTCTGGTAGCTAACATGGGTGGTCAACCGGACAACAGAATCCCCTAGGAGACAAACCTCCAGGCACGTCGAGAGGGAGTTTCTACTGGGTTGACTGAGGTGAGAAGACCCATCCTGTGTGAGGAGGCATCGTCTCACAGACTGGGATAAAGGAGAAGTGAAAGAAAGGAACGGCTCTCTTCTCTCAGCTTCCAGGCAGCCGAAGCAGTGTGACCAGCTGTCGCAGGTTCCCGCTGACATCCCTGACCCTGCAAGACGGATCCCTTGGACCGAGAGACAAAATCGACCTTTCTCCCTCAAGTTGCTTTTCTCACAACAATGAGAAAATTAATCCAAACACCACCCACAGGCTGCTAGGACAAAAGACAACTCATGTTTAAAAAAGCTTTATAAGTTATATTAACAAGTAGAAAATTTAATACAGTTGTAATATATAAAAGAATCATTTCATGAAAGTGTATCTAAAGTTATCATGTACCTGGGTGCCTGAACTGTGGGTGTAACATCAAATGTGGTAGGTACATGAAGGTTTTGGGGTCAGAACCCTACACAAAGTGGCAAATTCTGTGTTCAAGAGGATGTGGGGAGTGAGTTTTCCTCTTTGGTTTATCTCACCCAACTCAATCAGCAATAAGTTGCACAGAAGAGTCAAGGTTAATATGAGAGCCTTCTTGAAGGAACATGGACACGGAGTACCTGAGGCTGAGCAGGAAAGAACCCTCTGGATTCCATGGCTGATCTCTCAGCTTCCAGGCTTTGGAGATGAGCATTCAGTCTTTAAAATGAAGGTGTCCTTAAGACACGGCCTTGCGTGACATTCTGCATGACGTTGCCATAGCCTTCACTATTTTCCAGAGACTGCATAGACATTTCTCGGCTTCTGGATGCTGGGTACCATTTTTAATACAATCTTTATCTTTTATTTAACATTTATTTTATTTATTTTTATTTTTTTGGTTTTTTGAGACAGGGTCTCTCTGTAGCTTTGGAGCCTGTCCTGGAACTAGCTCTTGTAGACCAGGCTGGCCTCGAACTCATGGAGATCCACCTGTCTCTGCCTCCCGAGTGCTGAGATTAAAGGTGTGTGCCACCACCACCTGGCTTAACATTTATTTTAATTCTGATGATGTGTCTATGTGCATGTCTCCATGTAGGCCTGTACATATGAGTGAAATACCCTCAGAAACTAGAAGATGGTGCCAGACCCCCTGCGGAACTGAAGTTCCAGAGGGCTGTTAGACTAGGTGTGGGTGCTGGGAACCAAACACAGATCTAGAAGGACAACAAGAGCTCTCACCCACCGAGCCATCTCTCCAGCCCCCAAATGTGTATCTGTAAATACGCATGAGCAGACTTGATTTCTTCCAACATGCGGCTTTGCTGGGTGCTCTCTGTCGGTTTTCCCTGAGATAACTGCCCTTCGGTGTGTGCCTGTCTTTACTGAGACACGCTTCAATGCCTTCGTTCAGTGATGTTTAAGATGTATTTGCTTTAGTCTCATGCACTGTGTAGAGTTTATCCACATTAATCGTCTTTCCCCATCGGAATCTCTTGTATTTACAGCCTGCCACGAGAGCAGACACTGACACATTTCCTTTCGGATCATTCTCTGGGTCGGCAGAACACTGCGTACTCAGAAACACTGATTTTCTACAAGATTTGCATGTATCAACTGCCACATTGACAAGGCGAAATATACGTGCGACACTTAAAATATCTATGGAGGGAAGTACTCAATTAATTTCCCAGTCATACCTATAGATACAGAATGTGGCTTTACCCCTCAGCTCTCTGCTAGGCTGGCACCAATGGTATCTATCAAAAATGAGAATGCCAGCATCACTCAGGACTGGCAAGGGCATCTGGGAGAAAGAGAACCTGACACCTTGCCTACAGGGTGGTAAGAGCTGATATGCAGTGGGCAGACTGAGCACTGAACATGAGAAAACCCTTAACCTGACAGTTCTACTCAGAACTCATCATGATTATGAGATCCACATCAATTATGATTTATAATGAGATGGTTAGTAATAAAGCAATTAAACAAACCATGGAGAAGCCACCTTAGGGCTCTACACAGGCCTGCTGGCGTGGAGGGGCGGTTGAAACATTGCTATGGCACTGGCTCTAAGTGGCTCTGCTGAGAACATGATTAGAAGAATGAGCTTCAATGTGGATTTTATTGGTTATGTTCTCGTCTGGATTTTGTAATTTTTCTATAATAAATGCCTAGGCTTTTATAGTTACAGCACCCATCTGTCTATCCATTCATCTATCCACCCATTCATGCAAACAATAATTTCGAAGCCTCTCAACCCCTGCCCCCAGTCACGCTTCCTGGAGACACAAAGACTTTGCAATTGCCTGGTAAGAACGGCTCATATTTGAGTGAATTTGATGACCACCATCCCTCCCAAACCAGTCTCCTCTTGCTCTGCTCTCCCTTACCACACAGGCAATGATAGATCTTGCTCACCAAGGTCTCCCGGACACAGCGCCTCTCCAGCAGCCTCTGGGCTCCGCTCTCCACGATGACTCCCAGCCAGTTGAGCGCTGCCCAGCACCAGAGGTCTTCATAGCTACCGTGCCAGTAGCTCACAAATGCAAACGTCATCGCGGTAGAGAGCAGTGTTCCCGGCAGGCCACGCTGGGACCCGCCCAGTGGAATGTACACACACCTGGAGGGAGAAGAGGCTGTGAGAAGCCATGCTGAGGGATGGAGGGACGGATGCACTTGCCTCTAGAATACTCGCATTATTGCTTAAGGCACAAAGATTCCAAGTCCAGGAAGCTGTAGGCCAAACCTTGAGCTCTCCACCTCATTCATCACTGGCCAAACCCCAAACTCGCACAGGGTGTGGCTAAAGGTCGGATGAACAGACACACCAAAGAGCCCTTATTGTGGTAAAATCACTTACTAGAGGCAAGGGGGCAGCAGTGTGTTTGAAGCTGATGAAGGGATGCACCCAGTCTTGGAGCCCATCATGGGGCACCTACTTAGCTACTGGTGTGGGGAGGACACTGACCATCGTGGCAAGTGTGCATTTCACAGCTCAGACTGCTAAGCTTATGGTAAAGCCATATTTAAAATACTGGTAAGACCATTACTTATACACCGTGGCTAAAAGGAGGCCCTCACATGGTAGGAGTGGGGTGTATAAGAAGGGTAAAGGGCTGGTCCCAGATTCCCAGGCTAGTGACCCAGAGGCAAGTATAGAGAGGAACTCTGGACTCACAAGGGTGCTGGACCAATGCCTCACACTCTGCCCCGGGGCATGGCATCCTCAGATACATCTCCAGGTCTGAGTGATGAGTGCCCACATATGAGAACATGGATGTGCGGGAGCACATCCTCCTTTGTGGTTTCCAAGAGACCACAGGCCTCAGTTTATTCTGGCCATTTCCTCTTTGCCCCAGTTTCACCCAGGAGGGGACAGGAGGTCTTCCTGATGTCTTCTGAGACACTTTACAAGGATCGTTCTCCCTTGATGCACCACACTTCCCATCTGCCATCCCAGAATCCTACTGGCTTAGCATTCGTACCTGCTCATGTGCTACTTCCTTACTGTGGAAGAAGCTTTATTTAAAAGCTTCATTTCTAATAGCAATACTTCTCAGAAGAAGCCAACAGTAAATAAAGCCAATCAGACCAAAAGATAGATGTCAAAAAAAACTATGTAGGTATTTTATTTGAAATAATTTAAACAATGCATAAAATGATGCATATTACTAAGACACTGTGGTGGTCAATAGATGTGTGCATTCGATGTTATTGGCTCCTCAAACTCTTTTTTTCCCAGAATTCTGAGACTTGAATTCAGGGCCTTGTGCGTGCTGAGAAAGGGCTCCACCATATCCCCAGGCTCCTTACACACACACACACACACACACACACACACACACACACACTCACACATGTTACTATCCTCAGTCAGCACTGTCAATTCCCAAAGAAACCTGGCTTAGGTGTCACCTGTGGCTCCCTCTAGCACTTCTCACCCCAACCCCTACCCCAAACCCTAAAGCCCTCCCAGGGGCTTTGCTTCTCTCACCCCAGCTTCAGATTCCTATATAACTCAGTTGTTTTGGCCTGGTGCCTTCTGGGTTCCCATGTGCTCTCTTGGTCCTGGCCTCCTCTTCTCTGCCCCCACTCCTTTCCTCTCATGGCTCGGTCTGTTCTATTGGCCATGGTAAGTCTGGACCCTTCTAGATGCCTCTGGCCTTTCTCTCCCTCATATCTGCAGTAAAAACCCTTCTTGGAGTGGTCATGTTCTCGTTTCATTCAGTCACCTCACCATGCACCAGGAAGCTTAGGCTTCTTGTCCTAGCTGTGACGGGGTTCACTTTTGGCACTGCCTGAAAGTGAGTTCTAGGACCCTGCCACTAAGCTGTATGCCCAGGTCCTCCTCCGCAGACTCTCGCCTTGACAAAGCTTTGTCGGGTTCCTCTAAGTCCCCCACACCTTGGCTTGGTGTTCATGCTTGTCTGGCCTACACCATCCAATTGTAGCAAGAATCCTGCTGGGTCGGTTTAGGGAATGTCCCTCCCCATCCTACCCGGTCACCCTTATTCCCTTCCTCAACCCCCTTAGTCCACCTGGCCTCCTTTCAGAGAGAACCCCATTAGGCTGGAGACCAGGGTGGTGGCTCAGTAAGCAAAGCACAAGAACCTGAGCTCAATTCTCAAACACTCTCTCTCCACCAAAAGTGGGATTTCAAGGACACATGTAATTCCAGGGCCAGGGAAGCAGAGAAGGGTGGTCCTGTGCCTTGCTGCTCTCCTCTGTTTGATAAGCTTAGGTCAGTGAGACACAGGTCTCTAAAAACAGGTTGACAGCACATGGGAAATGACACTGAAGTTGTCCTCTGGCCTCTACATGTGTACACACATGTCTACATACCTGCACACACGTGTTCTTACACATAGACTACACAAAGAATCCCACTGGGTCTCCCTAAATCCCAGTGTTTCTCTGGTAATTTTCCACTCAGTGGTCCCACGTGCTCTGAGGGTCTGCATCTCTTACCGTCATGCTCACAACTGAGTCCAGTTCCACTCTGAGCCTTCCTCCACCCCCACATCACAGTCATCCCTGAACAAACTGTGCTTAGTACCACCATGTCCATCACCGCTTTCCTGTAATGTCTGTCCCTCTCAAATGCCTTCCTAGCTTGGATGATAAATCATACAGTCACCTTAGTTAATCCCATTTTATGAGTGAGAAAACAGAGGCTGAGAAGTTAATTTGCTCAAGAAACCCATCAAAGGGGAGAAAAGCCGAGGCACAGCCTACACCAACGCCAACAAAGCTTGTATCTTTCTTTCAAGGCACAACCTATACCAGGGCCACCAAAGCTAATGTCTTCCTTGCACCTCTGGCTTATTCCAAACAGCCTCTGTCTTTCTCTCTAGTCAGAAAGAATGCTTAAGTCATGTGACAATGGAGCCATCCCAGCAACCAAATTAGTAACTATGTGTCTATAAATTAAGTGTCTATATATTAAGACATGTTCCTGAAGGGGCTGAAGATGGCTCAACTGTGGGCATAATTATTCAACCATTAAACTAAAAAACTAAAATAAAATCTAAGACAGGTGGATCACTAGAAAGTTCTCCTGGACTAATAGGTAACTCCTGGAATAATATGTAACTCCTGGACTAATAGGTAACCTCCTGGACTAATAGGTAACTCCTGGACTAATAGGTAAGCTTCTGGTCTATAGGTAAGCTCCTGGCTAATAGGTAACCTCCTGGACTAATAGGTAAGCTCCTGGACTAATAGGAAACCTCCTGTACTAATAGGTAAGCTCCTGGACTAATAGGTAAGCTCCTGGACTAATAGGAAACCTCCTGGACTAATAAGTAAGCTTCTGGTCTAATAGGTAAGCTCCTGGCTAATAGGTAACCTCCTGGACTAATAGGTAAGCTCCTGGACTAATAGGTAAGCTTCTGGTCTAATAGGTAAGCTCTTGGCTAATAGGTAACCTCCTGGACTAATAGGTAAGCTTCTGGACTAATAGGTAACTCCCGTACTAATAGGTAAGCTTCTGGACTAATAGGTAACCTCCTGGACTAATAGGTAACTCCTGGACTAATAGGTAAGCTCCTGGACTAATAGGTAAGCTTCTGGACTAATAGGTAAGCTTCTGGACTAATAGGTNACTAATAGGTAACCTCCTGGACTAATAGGTAACTCCTGGACTAATAGGTAAGCTCCTGGACTAATAGGTAAGCTTCTGGACTAATAGGTAAGCTTCTGGACTAATAGGTAAGCTTCTGGACTAATAGGTAACCTCCTGGACTAATAGGTAAGCTTCTGGACTAATAGGTAAACTCCTGGGAAAAGGGAGATCATGCCTCAGAAGCAACCAACAACAAAAATGTGTCTGGCACCTGAGCAACAACATCCAAGGCAATCCTCTGGATTGTATGCACATGTGCGCGCGCACACACACACACACACACACACACACACCTGCACATGCATGCACAGATAATCTTGTACACACATGAGCATGTACACACAGGGAGTGCTCCTTCTGCTTCCAGCATTTACTTATTAAGCCTCCCAGGCATCCCAGGCATTATAAGACACAAAGACCTAAGGTGTTCTTGCCATGACATGGGCATGCCTGACTGTGAGACAATAGCAGGTCCTGCTGTAAGGCCAGATGCCATGGTGCCAGGTCCATCAGGAAGGCTTCACCATGTGGGAGAGTCAGGCATGAGGAAAGACCAGTGGAGAGCAGGAGTGCCCTACTTTGGAGAGGAATTGAGGAAGAAGTTCTCTAAGCAGAAGGGAGACCAGGTGCTGCTGGAGGGACACCAAGGAGAAGGGGGCAGTGAGCTTGAGGACATCTGCAGGGGCACAGGTCTTACTTGGAGCTCTGCTGCCCCCTAGAGGCTGCTTGCTTATCAGTGTACTCTAGGGACAGGATATGGGCTGGAATCTAGGTAGTTTCTTTTAGGTAACCCCTTCCCACCAAGATGCTACCTATTGTATGCTTTAAAAAGATGATCATTATTAAAAGTATTAAGATTGACTGTCGCTAATGGAAACATTGCAGTATTTACAAACCTGTTTACATGTCAAGACTGTATGCACTAAAGAAAAATAAGCCTAAAATGTCAGAAAACCCAGTACAGAAAAAAAAAAAAAGCCTGACATGCCTTCCACCAGTGAGACATGGAATTGGGTCCAAACCCGAAGGGACATGCCTGCAAACTTGGGATGCGGCAGCAGCTACTCCTTCCCCACGTGTAGCCATTTTAAACCATATGCTCTTACTCTGCTTTTGAAAATGACAACTGACCAAAAACAGTCTCTGAAAATTCTTTATATTCCAGGAATTAAAATATTGTGGGTCCCCCAAGGACACAAAACTTCTTTGCTCCAAACCAGAAGGGGGGTAGAATCTTCACGCTTCATTTCCAGGAAAACAGTGGGTTTGGCAAGAAGAGGGAACGGGCATCCTCTTTAATACTTTCCACAAGCCGGGCTCTGTGATCAAGGAGATGCGTGTTTGCCTCAGACATGTACAGGCGCCACCCAGAGGAGCTGCACAGCCACTGAACCCCCAGTGGAAGGCACACTCAGCATAGCAGAAACACCGAGTGTGGGGGGCTTAGCCTGATCCTGCCTGGCCAGCCTGCAGGGAACACTGACACAGGTTGGCACCTCTGCAGGTGCCACCTTCATGCAAAAATATCTCACAGAATTAACACATCATGGATGCCCCAAGCCAGCAACAAGCTACCTGCAACAGGTAGACGGCAGTCACAACGCCTGCCCTGACCGGGTGCCCATGCCAGGTGCTTTCTGCATACTGCAGATAGTTATGAAGACAAGTTTCAGGGAGATAACGGCAAGCTTGTCTTACCGCTGAGAGCTCCAAGTTAAGCCTGGTGTGTTTTCTGTCACCAACACCACAGTAAGAGTTGTCCTCGGCGGCAAATGTCTCCCTTATTTAATCAGGTTGCAGATTATTCTCCATAGACGTATCTACTGGTCTTTTTTGAGACACTGCCTCTCACTGTAGCCCCAGCAGGCCTCAAACTCACAGCAATCTTCCTGCCTCAGCCTCCCCAGTACTGGGATTACAGGTATATGACGCCACGCAACTGTCTTTTATTAACTAAAAACTAGTCTTGCTGGGGAAAAGTAATTCTCATTTATAAAGAGGAGTGCTGTGGAAATTCATTCAGCTGATAGCCTTTGGGGTTACTGGACTTAGGGGTATGTTCTTCTGTCCATGTCCTTCATGCCCAAGGAGGGGCTCTCGCGCTCTCTTGACTGGTGGTCTGAGTTCCGTTCACAGCTTCCAGCATCCACAGAGCAGAGGACCATGGGAGGTTTCTACCCTTATTGTGAGTTTTCCCGAAATAAATACTTGTTATCCTTTATTCCGGGCTCTCGTGGACTTCCTTCCTTAAGCCTCCCTTAAATGTGCATCCACTAAAGCATTCAAGACAACTCCAGAGGCACCAAAATGCAGCAATGCCACAGTAAGCAATGAAACCAAAGCATCAACATCCTCTCAGGTTAACTTGCTCAGGAACAAACCCACACCGCAACTCTTGACGTCTCTCCCTGTGCCTGTTGTCTGTGGTCACAGGCTGACCTGTGGTCTGTCTGCTGTACGAGTGGGAAACTGTTCTGTTAGCTGTGTCTTTGTGCTGTGCCTCTCCCGACCCGAGGGCTTTGCTCTGTATTTACTGATGAACACAGAAAACCTGTCAGGGGAATAAAATGAGGAATTCTTAACAGAATCTTCAATGGAGCTTTATAGGGAAAGAAGTTGCCTCACTGACCCTGACTAGCACTCAGGTTGACAACAGACATTATCAAGCCGTATCTACATTGCTTGCAATATTTATGGTAGAATTTGTTTTACGGCTGCTTTCAATCTGTTGGCTGCTTCCAGCAAATGATCTCCACAATATATACACACGCAATATTCTTGGCCGGGGCATGGAAGAGTACATAACCTAAGATTAAAGCTATGCACTTGCCCAGGTTGTAAAAGCTGATTGCGTGGGAACTCTACGGTAAGCAAAGTTGGTTGTCTTGTTCTCTTAAAGGCAAGTTAAACAGCCTGAATACACAGTAGGCTAGCGGGTTAATTACATAGTCTGAAACGATCTCAAGACATATAATTAACTTTACTGCAAGGTCCAAGAAAAGTTCAGAGTCTTTGGGGTTGAGGGATTTTTCAGAACAATGGATCACCACAAACGTGTTTGGGCTGTGAACTCCATTAGCTACTATTGAGGGCAGTGCCAGGGGTCAGAGGTATAACATTCGTTATTGGACAGAACAAAGGATTACCCTCAGAGATACGTGCTACAGTGGCCAGGCTGGCACCCCCATCGGGAGTGGGGCACAGGAAGTCAGTGGGAAGATGGGTATATGCCTGTGAGCAGATCCCGTGAGGAGAGGACCGTCTGTCTCTACCTCCCCCGTGCCCACCACAAAGAACACCTCACAGATACGCCTGCATTGGGGACAGGGTGAGAAGATCATGCCTGTACCTGTTGGTCTTAGAACTAGTCTGGTTTTCGCCTTTCCCAGGAAATGCCTTTTGAATTTTCTACCTTTCTCTTTGACCTAGAGAGTCACACTGTGGGTGCACTGCTTCCTGAAAATGTCTTCACGGGGCATGGCTTTTCTATTATGTCTATCACTTCAGCTAAATTCCAAGATTCCAACGGGGCTAAACAGGTGAGGAAGAGAGAGAGAGAGAGAGAGAGAGAGAGAGTATTTCCATGTTCTACATTAACCAGCGATGGTGTACCAGTCATATTTCCACCCTAAGAGGCCTAGATAAAGGCCTAGAGCTTATTTCTCACTAAGAAGCTAACGATTACTTATAAAGGGTTTTAAAGGACAGACACCACAGCAAAAAAGAATAAATTTGCTTTTAACATCTTTCCGTTCCATGCAGATCATAATGGAACTTTAATAACGAGGAAGCCACAGCTGGTTATGGGCAGCCACAGACTTGATCATTTCCAGGAAGCAAGGAGAGGACGGGAGAGTCTGAGCCAGGGCGAGTCCTCTGCTCCTTCACTAAGGGGAGCTGGGCAGAGATTTCATAGGCAGTTCTGAAAAGTTGTCTAGTAAGAATTCTATGTCCCATGTCTCAATAGCAAATTGTGGGATTTATAAAATAAAAACTAAACCACCCAATGGGGGTGGTTCATACCTATAATCCTAGCAGGTGGGAGGCAGAGAGGCAGGAAGATTGCTGTGAGTTTGAGGCTAGCCTGGAGTGGTGGGTAAAACCCTGCCTCAAAGCAACAGCAACAACAAAGTCAAGCCACAGCTATTCTATATTTAAACACCCATGTTTATGTAATTCGACAACCATATTTTAAAAAATCATAATCTTGAAGTCCACAAAGCTGGAGGCTCCAAGGGCTGACATGCTATGCCAAGTCCAAGACTGTGCTTAAAGCTTGAAGAAATACTCAGCTTAGTCTTCAGACCGAAACCCAGAGCTAATCCCTCTAGAGCTCTGCTTCTCGGGGCAGGAAAGTTGAAAGGTTGGAAAAGGGCCAGTCCAAGCCAGCAGCGAAGTGCAGGACAGGAGTGAGGGATACCTAGGAGCCAGAGGCAAGGCATTCTCAGTCTCAAGACCCCAGAGCCTCAGCCAGTGTGGACAGAGGGTCCTGACACCTGCTTTTGAGCATCTAAGGTAGTTCTGGGAGGCTCTGGAGGCTCTGGGAGCTTACGTTCCTAAGGACACTCAGTAACAGATTCGGGAAGTGCAAGGACAGTAAGGCCAGGCAGATCCCAGGAATGTCTTCATCTTGCTGAGATTTGTACATTGATGAGGAATGCGCCCTCCTCCCTCACCCCTGCACTGAACACACCCACTCTTCCCTCTGCCCCATCCACTTTCAACTATTAAAGTTCCCTCCCCAAAGGTGGATCACACAGGAGATGTTCCACTGGACCAGATGGCTTCTCCTAGCAGAACACTCCCCCCAGGTTCATCCAATGTTGCTCCAACAGAGAGGATTTCCTGATTACAGATGAATGCCTGCACACTTGCTAATTGGCCAGTAGCACAGGGAATATCTTGCTACTTATCATGGATTGGATCTAAAGCATCCCATCCCCAGCAGGTGTTCCGGAAGACTGTAGAGCCCTCGGGATGTGCAATCAGTTCGGCCAGGAGCAGGCGAGAAGCCCGGATCAAGGTCCCTAAGCATCTGAAGCTCAGACCTGCGCCTGCTCCAGCTTCCTACCTACACCATGCAGACAAAGCCACCACATACTCCTGCCACTGCTGACAGAGTTGCTGCAGCCATCAGGTCCTCCTCTCCATCCTGTGCCCTCAGAAACAAAGCCAAAACAAATCTCCCACTCCTTTAACCACTTTTGTCTGATATTTTTGTCATGGTGATGAAAAACTGAGATGCTATTTTTATCAACAAAAAGGAAGAAACCAAAGGCAGATGAGGGAAATTTCAGAGGTGATGAATGTATTTACCCCTCTGAGTCTGGTGTTGGCTTAAGGGTATGCATATGTCCAAACGCATCATATTGAAATTAGTATAGTTTAAAATTGTCAGCCACACCTCACAAAGCCATCGTGGAAGTGGTACCATCACAGAGACCAGCAAGCATGTGAAGGCACCGGAGATTTCAGCTTGCTGACTTCAGGGTGCTCTCTGTCCAGCACCATTCACCAGATGCGGGTCTGTCCCAGTTAGGGTTATAACTGCTGTGGGGAGACACCATGACCACAGCAGCTCCTACAGAGGAAAACATTTCATAGCATGGCTTACAGTTTCAGAGGTTTTAGCCCGTTATCCCCCACGGTAGGACATGGCAGCAGACAGGCAGACTTCAGACTACCCTGGGGTCTAAGTGTGAAGAGGTGAGAGCTATGGATTTCAACCTACACAGACCTGCTGTGCTGATGGGTGATAAAGACAACTCTACCACAATCCAAACCATTTTCAATACCCTGGAGCGAAGGCACTAAGGGCCTTTCATTTAGGATACACTTTACCTACCAAAGTCACCTGACAATGTCCCTCGAAATGAGTGGCTGGTGTGTGTGT
>LOEQ01001208.1:120383-147653 GCA_001685075.1 Bramus lutescens
TTGACATGTCTGTACTTGCCCACTACTCACTGCATAGCCTAGATGGTCTTAGATTCAAGGCAATCCTCCTGCCTCAGCTCTAGAGTGCTATGGGAATACAGCATCACTATGCTGGCTTTCATTTCTCCATTCTGAAGCATCCTGACAATGCTCTGGAGGGTCAGTGTCCCAGTGACACACAAGCCTTTGAAATAATCCTGAGCAAACAGCCCCAGAAGAGTCATCTTCAGAACTCACCACTACACAAACAGGCATGGGCAGCCTTGGGACAAGGGGACACCTGAAGGCAGACTATGGTGTCTCTGCATGGGCGTGTCTAACCCTTCCTTCCAGGCCTGCCTTTGTGTTTGGCTATAAATAAGCACATGAAGCAGGTTCTTTGGAGGTTTGCTCAAAAGGGACAGAGGGAGAGCAACCACTCTTCAGGGCTGTTGAGTGGAGCCTAATCACTAATAAAAGGGTCCTCAAAGACTCAGTTTAATAACCACCAGGATTTCCTGGCTGCCCGCCTGTCTTTCTACCTTCCTCCTAAGAGGACACTAAAAGCACTTATATGCTTCTCCAGGCCGCAGGAAAGGGAGTAGTACATGGCAAAGGGGTGAATCCGGATGCGTGCTCGACAGAGGGATGATATGTGACTCTCCTGCCCCGTGGTCAGTCGGGGAAAGAGGGCTGCATCCTCCCCTTCCCCTGACATGCTGTCCTACTATGCTTTGTCAGCACCTCCTAAACTTCAGGATCAGCACAACGCCACTGGACACACAGCTTCTCTCCTTAGTGGTTGGACTTTTTCTTCCTCCTGGCTGCTTCTCCTTGGATGTCTGCCTCTCACCCACATCCTACCCACCCTTGGTCCTAATGTTCACGCTGGGAAAATGTGCTATAAAGGACTGTATAAGACATGAAAGTCACTGTGCCGGGCGCGGTGCGGTGCCTCGGGGCCCCTAGAGGAAAGCATTCTAAAGACAAGTGCAGTGGAGAAATGCCAGGAGGCCAATGGAGGCATTTCACTCTCCGCCTACATTCATGCTGCGATGACGCAGGCAGCCATGCCGGACGGGGCCTCCCAGAGGCAAGAGGAGGCTCTGCTGAAGTAGGCCCCAGGTTCCCATGGCAACATAGCATCCCATGCAGAAAGCCTAGTTAGTGGTCACACAGAAAAGAAAATTAACAGCGGGATGCATGACTACAAGGCAAAAGAAGATGGCCACACAAAGGCTCTTCTCCCCAGGAAGAGTGTCCATCACAGCTGCCCAGGCTTTCTCATTTCCATAGAGATGTCTTGTCTGTGGTGGATTCTCATTGCCATATTACCCAAATGCAGAACCATCCGCCTGGCTCTACCAAAGTCAGCCTCTGGGCTCCCACCTGCACTTATGAATCACCAGATAGACTCTACCCAATCAATGAGTTTGTTCGGGATCTGGGTCCTGGAGTCCTTCCAAGGCCTACCCCAGCCATTTTTTGCTTCTACTTGGGGGTCAGTACTAACTTCGAGGAATATTTTTCTCATCTAATCTTACCCTTTGATTCATGTGTGTGTGTGTGTGTGTGTATGTGTGTATGCGTGTGCGTGTATGTGTGTGTGCGCATGTGTGTGCGTGTATGTGTGTGTGATGTGTGTGTGCGTGTATGTGTGTGTGATGTGTGTGTGCGTGCATGTGTGTGTGTGTGTGTGTGTGTGTGTGTACAACCCCAGCTGTCACTCCTCAGACACCATCCACCTTGTTTTTTGAGACAGAGTCTGTAGTTGGCATGAGGCTTACCAAGTAGGCTAGACTGACTGGTTGGGGAATCCCTAGGAACCACCTTGTCCCACATCCCCAGAACTGAGGTTAGAAGCATATGTTGCTGCACCCAGCTTTCCCCAACCTGAGCTCTGGGGGACTAACCTCACTCAGGTCCTCTTGCTTGGAAGGCAAGCCCTTTACCAACCGAGCCGTCACCCCAGCCCTCACCCTTTGGTTTATCCCTTTGCAGCCACATTCTCATCTCAGCCGAAATCATCTCACTCGCCCGTCTTTGTGTGCCAGGCTCCCGCACTGTAGGCCAACGTTTCAGGCTGAGGACAAGCGCCATCAGTCACCTTACATAAAGACACTGGGCAGGAAATCGCCCTTTCTCCTGCTGTTCTCCCAGAATCCAAGTGCAGGGGTCCACGATAAATCCCGATCTTTCCCTCATCCTCCTCATCAGCATTCATTACCCTGCCTTCTTCCACTGCCTCCCACACTGCACACAGAGTGACAGCAGCCGGCCAACCTCCTAAGTGCTATCATCGTCATAGACTGCTGCTGGTTCCCCTTCCCCGTGCTGTGTGGACGATGCTCTTTCAAAGTCAGGCTCAATCATTCCCCGAGGTTCCTCACGCAAACAGGACAGGTAGCAGGACCCAGCAAGTAAGACATCTATCTGCCAGCATGTCCCCAGGAAAGCTGCCAGAAGTACCAAAAATAGGGGGGATCTTTACCCAAAAAAATCAAAACAAGGCGGCTAAATCATTTTAAAGTTAAAGCCCTTGTCTGGGCATGGTGGTGCACACCCCTAATCTTGGCACTAGCACAGCAACGGCAGGCAGTTCTCTGTGAGTTCTAGACCACCCCGATCTGTATGTGAAGTTCCCGGATAGCCAGGGCTACTGAAGACACCCTGTTTCCAAACAAACAAAACTGAAAGGCACTTACACTGTGTTAATTTGTGACCTGGACTTTTAGAGGCCGTACACAAAACCATCAGCCTCACGTACATGGGAGGGAGCGTGCTCACCAGCCTGCAGGAGCGTGGCTCTCTTCGCCCCTTTGGTGCTGCCCAAGCCAAGTTTTCTACAAAAACAGACAACTCATCCTCTGCCACCTGTGCCATTCCTCACCCCAGAATGTTAGCTGGTTACAGACAAGTGCCCAATCTGGATTGTGGTCGGAAAAGAACAAAAGACACACAGAGTGTCTCTGGGCTGTGTGTGAGCCTGGGTTTGATCCCTAGAACCCCGTGAAAGAAAGATGATCACAGTGCATGTTTGCAATTCCAGAACCTGGGAGGTTGAGGCAAGACAATCCTTGGGGCTTGCTAGCAAGCCAGACCAACCCACTTGTCAAAGTCCATGCCGGTTAGAGACCCTGGCTTAAAATATAAGATGAAAAGAGCCTAAGTAATGACACCTGAGGTTGTCTACTGACCTCCCCATGCACATATGTACATACACATACAGGTGCATGCACACACAAGTTCATGCATATACAAGTGCACTCACACACAGGTACATATATACACAGTTGCATTCACACGGGTATATACACATACAGGTGCATTCACACACAGGTGCATGCACTTACAGGTACATACATACACAGGTGCATACACACACAGATGCATGCACATACAGTACATACATACACAGGTACATACATAGACACGTGCATACACACACAAGTGCATTCACACACACACACACACACACAGAGGTGCATGCACATACAGGCTCAGACACTGCAGCAATTGGCAATGAAAACACTTTTCTGTGAGGACCACAGATGGGGTTCAACAGCCAGAACGGGAAGTGACAGAAAGCAGCAACGGCTCTCACACAGGCAACAACCTCAAAACACTGCCACTCCATGCTGTCTTCAAGAGGAAGGAAAATAAAGGTCTCAAGAGCTGAAGGGATTTTCAAAAAATAATCCAAGTGTGACGGTTGCTGGTAGTAACGACGAGGCCATTCCCATCCTGGGCTGAGATCGAGGCTGACAAGTCAGCTTTGATGGAATTGTCCCAGCCGCCTCTCATTTATCATAATTACGATTCACAGTCCCTATCAGAGATGATGCCTTTTAGAACTGGGCTGGAAAGGAAAATTGATAAAGCTTAAGCTTGGGTACAAATGACAATAGATCTGTGACAGCTGCCCCACCCCTGTGCCCATTGCCCTGTCTCTGCTCAGGAAATAATGGCCCTGGAGCATTTTCTCAGGATGTAGTGAGTGCTGGCTAGGTGACACCGCCCATTCAGATGGCCCCATAATAACTGAAGGAACCCTTGAGTGCACATTAGAGATTAATATTTTAAGATCTGGCAAGTTACAGAGACCGTCTAAGGATGACATTATGTGTGACACACAATGTAGAGCCTTCTGTAGATTAAAAGTGCAATAGCATTGTAAGAAATCACGGTCGCAGAACTGGCCTCGGGTATGGGGAACCACACTGGGAAATAATCATTTCATGAGAACTGGGGACAGAAGTGAGCATACAAATGACATCCCACCTGTTCTTAGACTCCACTTGAGGAGGAAAGCCATTTCTGGGCGAGAGCATTCCCTGTGGAAGGCAGCTCAAGGCAAAGTCACACAGGCTGTAGAAGGAACCAGGTCTTGAGTCTGGGGAAGCAGAGAAGCAGCTGGACCCACCCTACAGGAGTGTGATTCCGAATTCTCCAGCCCGCATCCTCCTCCTGACTTCAAAGGCCAAAGAGGATGAAGCTGCAAGCCAGGGATGGCTTCCCAGTGTCACTCCTTTGTGGAGATCAAGGAAGAAAGTCATTGCTTCTAACTCTATGACAGATGGCCGTGGAGCCTTGCTTCCCCAGACTGTACCCATGAACACGAACCTAGTCCAGTGAGCAATTCAACAGTGCTGACTGTCTCATAGCCTCAGCTTTCCTGAGGAAGGCGAGGATTTGCAGGGATAGGACATGCCCAGATGATGCAGAGGTGTGGGTCAGAATTAAACAGGACTGGGAATTATCTCTTTGACTTCCAAGCCCAAATTGAGCTGCTAATTGCTACTTTCTATTAGTGCGTGTGTGTGTGTGTGTGTGTGTGTGTGTACATACCTTGTATGAAGACCTATGCAGATCAGAAGAGGACATCAGAACCCCTGGAGCAGGAGTTATGGGCACTGTGAGCTGCCCAACATGGATGCTGGGTACCAAACTCAGAGCCATCTCTCTAATCCCGGGGGGGGGCTTATTTTGAGATCTCATTAAGCAGATCCTCTTTCAATTTCATGAAGACTCCTTCAGGATCATTCACTATTTACCTAGAACCAGAAGACCCAGAGACCCAGAGAGAAACTGACTGTCCATGCTGCCATGCTTGGGGTTACTAAGATGCAGATATAGGCTTTGAACTGCTCATCCAGGCTCTAGGAGCTAAGAACACATGGGGATGCTAGAACACGCCAGATGTGACAAGCAAATCATCTAGTCATCAACACTCATCTATGAGGTCAACATTATAGTTAGCGTCATGTCTGAGTAATCTCCTGCTATGCCATGGCCACACCAACACACTAAGACCTCTGAGACCTCACGCTGGACTTGAGAACACTGCCTTGGGCAATCCCTACACAATGGAAGAATGAAATCTCTAAGCTGTGCAGACCTCCGAATTCACAAGGACAAAATTCCAACATGCTCCCTCCACCCAAGTTCCCAGGAAGAGGTCCCGTGGCTTCTACTCTTCCTTATCTGGACCAGTCTCTGGCCTAGCAACAGAGGGCTCTGTGTTTCCATCAGCATCTCTCTGAGGCCACAGGTTCCAGGACTACATCGGACAGTGTCAAGTGTAACACAACTCTTGACGGAAATCTCTGATCTTGCTCTCGGAGGACCTTGGTCCAAAGTCTCTTTGGAAGTGAAAATCCTTACTGGAGCATGCTCTCAGCAGACTGGGTCTGCCCATCCTCTCTTTAGCAGACTCCCCACCCCAGCCAGGGTAGCAGGCAAGATAGGGGTTAGCTCACTTCTGATGGTGATCTAGGTACAGCGTTTTCACTTCAGGTTTCTAGAAACAAAATACCCAAGTCATGCCTGTCTAGTCTGTGTGACTGTCCACTAGAGCCAGGCTCTCTGTTCCCAAATTGGTGGCACATTTATGCTTATTAGAAGTAGTATCTATAAAAAGTATGGACTAGGTGCCATGAAGAACACAGTAATAACACAAAGACAGCCAGAAGCATCCTGTGCTTGCCTGGAACAGACAGTCCCAAAGTTTGTTAAATATGTTGCTACCTTGAATGCCTAAATTACTGCAGAATGAAATTCAGCCTAGAGCTAGAGACTGAGTGCAAACCCAGTGTGCAGGGGGAGGGGTACATTCTAACAGGACAGGGCGCGTAGGTCAGAACTGAGGGGTAAAGGGAACCGCCACAGAGGAGGGCTCTATTCAGCTCACCTCAACTGCCTGCTATCAGCTCCAGCACAACCCTGGTAAAATGGAGATCCTCTTCCCAAGACAGCACTGGAGGAAAAGGGACCACTCCCTCCCTGAGTTTTCCAAAGAAGCGATCTTAAAAACTGACAAGACTTAAGATGGTATCCGTGTGTGCTTCACATGGGAACACCTGAACAGTGGCGTCAAGGAGATAATTGAGAGTGATACCGAAATAAAACGAGGCCTTTCTCGACGACTCCCTGAGAACCAAGACAGCGGGAGGCTTGGCGGACAGGTGCCTGGGCTTTGTCCCCACCCAGTAGGCATTAGCAGCTGTGCAGCTGCTGAACCCAAGTCTCCTCGGACACACACACATAGGACGTGTGTTCAGTTTACCCCATGTGATCTCATAGGACAGTTTATGATGATTAACTAAGACCAAAGGGCTGGAAGGGAACTGAAATACAGCACAAAGCAAGTGAGTACCAGAATAATGCTATCAGGACAACAATGCTATCAGGATAATAGCAGGACAGCAACTGCTTTCAACGATGATTAATTTTATTAATGTTCTATTGTTACTACAAACTTAAGTTCTTGCTATTAATGTATATTCACTTTAGCAAATAATTAGCACACTAAAACATCTTCACATATAATCAGAGTCATCTCACAAAAATCCCTTTTTATTTTTTGAGACAGGGTTTCTCTGTGTAGCCCTGGCTGTCCTGGAACTCACTCTGCAGAGGCCGCTGGCCTCAAGCTCACAAAGATCCTCCTCCTGCTGCCTCCCTAGGGCTGGGATTAAAGGTGTGAACCCACCACTACCTGGTGCCACATGAACCTCTTAACCCTTTCTTTCCTAATGATCCTCTCTTCCCAAATAATCCTTTTCCCTTTAATGTCATTATATATACCTATACCTATAAATATACATATACACATATATACATATCCATTCATATATCTATTCTAGATTCCGAATATGAGAAAACATATGATTCGTGTCTGAGTCTGACTTACTTTGTTAAACATGCTATCTGGTTTCATCTACGTTCCTGCAAAGAGAGAGCTTTCATCTTCGTGGTGGAATAGAACTCCATTGGGTGTACTAACCACAACTCTTTAGTGAGTCCTCTGTTGATGGACAAGTCTCACTTCCTAACTAGTGAATAGTGGCTTACCACACATGGGTGCTCAGGGTTAGGGAGCAGGCTCTCTAGGGAAAGTGCCTGCCTAGCAAGCAAAGGGACCTGAGTTCAAGTCCCTAACGCCCACATAAAAATAAACACGGGGAGTTCAAATGTCTCTATGATGTGTCATTACGGAATCCTTCAAGCCAATAATACCCAGGAGTGGTTTAGCTGGACCATACAGTAGAGTCCTACTTTTAACTTTTCGGGGGAACCTCCCTGCTGATTTCTGTGGGAGCTGCACTAATTTGCACTATTATCTGTAACAACCAGGGGAGGAATCTCCCTGGAGGCAAACAGGCTGCCCACTACAGAGGAGAGAGGAAACACTGGGAGCCATCCATACACTAAACATCTTATGGGATTGGTTCGATTTGCAAATCTATCCTGGGAATTTCCCCTCCATTTGCAGATGGAGAAGAGAAAGCTTGGAGAAGTTGCTCACTTCTCACTGAAGAGCTGGCAGGTTGGCTTCACCCTGCACCAGGCTCAGAACCTGGGTCAAGGGCCCCAATCTCTGTGACAAATACTCATCTGTCTGAATTGTCTCCAAATAGAAAAGGCCACAGCCGACGGTAGAGGGGAAACTGAGGCTAAGGTCTGGTTCCTTTCCAGTATGCCGCCTTGTTTTTTTATGCCGCTGTGAATGGCAGGCATAGGGAGTCTGCGTGTGCAGAGAAATAGCCAGTATTTAATCATTTTAGCCCTATTTAGGACACTACTGAGTCCCTAGTAAATGCTAATGACTGTGCCCAGGGCTTCATATGGCATTGTATTTCATTTGGGTTTTGTTTATTTATTTGTTTGAGACAGGGTCTCACTCATTGCAGGCTGGCCTTGAACTTGCTTATATGGATGAGAATGACCTTGAATCCCTGATCCTCCTGCCTCTACCTCCCAGATGCAGGGGTTACAAGCATGAACTACTATGTCTGGCAATTACTTCATTTTATTTAGATAATTCTTGGGCATATTTTGATTATTAAGATATCAATCAATTTCTGAAGCTAAACTATCACAGCAGCACAGCATGGGAAGTCCAGGTCCAGCTGACCACAAGGAGTCCAGGAGAAACTCATGACGCCACAATGACAAGAGGACACAGTGATTCCCTGTTGTGGGCACAGAGGATGCTAGATATGCAGAGGATGTCCAGACCCTCTGAGCATGTGGACGGCTAAGTGATGCCCAGGATCCTCAGCCAACACCCGACTTCTCAGTGTCTAAGAAACCCCTTGAGACAGATGTTTCCACTTTTAGACCACCTAGAAGGAAGAGCAGCTGCTTCTAGTACTTTCTGCCAGGTGGTCCTGGCTCTCCCTTCCAAGTAACATGGACCTAGAACTAACTCCTCATTGTCCACCTGTTAAACATCCAGTGAAGGTCCCATCTCTTCCCAAGGGCCCACTTTTGGCAAGCCCATTGTTTCACACTTAGTTCAACAGCCCTCACTGTCCGTTTCTCTCCTAGGTGGCTCCTGGCTTGTCCTTCTGTGGAGTTGTGATTCGTCAACACTTAGAGGATGACAATGAAGAACAGACAGGGAATCCCACATCCCTCTTCTGACCACGCATCTGTACCATTAGCAAACATTTTTCTGAACTCCTACTATGTCCCAGGTACCTGCTGAGCACTGGAGCCATGAGGAAACATTGCAGGTAAGATGCTCTCGTGGAATTCACATCCTACCTGTGACTGGCAAAGCCTGTGGTGACATGCATTTCAGAACAGACTCCACTCATATCAAATCTGAACCTATTACTTTTCTAGAATGAGTGTTCTCATCTTCTTTCCTAACCACAGACATTCCTGTCTCCATTAGCCCTGTCCATCTACCCATGCCTCTCCTCCATGATTTCCAACATGGCTGTCTCCCCACACACACCTGCTCCAACTAGTCCTCTTCAGCATGAAGGCATCCTTCCGGTCTCTTCCGTTTCATAAAGACCATTGTTCCACCCTCCAAATCTTTCCAGTCTCAGCTCTAAGTACAACATCTTTCAGGGTCCTTGACAGTGAAGTTGGCACAGTCCAGCCCTGTGCTCCCATTCACTCCTTGACCTGAGGTACCTGACTTCTGCTCCTCCCTGTTCCAGGCCAACAATGCCATCAATGTTGTCGTGACCTCTATGGAGCCAGAGGCCAGGAGCAGTATCCACGCCCTCCTGTGTCTTATCTCCTCTTACTGGCGGACCCAGCCCTGCATCTTCTGCCTTTGACAATCCCTGCTTCAAGCCTTTACCAATAGACTATTACTCACACCCAGAAGCAGACAATCTTTTCAAACATCCAGAAATAGCTACCCCTTGTGCATGTCCTCTCCGACATTCTTCTATAAATACACATAGCCTCATCCAGGGTTGCACACAAACCATTTTAGAAACCTCTCCATTCCCCCTAATCTATCAAGAGCATCCTTCCTCGGCCCCACCTTCCTCGTTCTCTCAATGTTCTATTCTCTTGGGGCTCCTTTCCTCTCCAGGGCCCGGCATAGGGTGCCCATTCTCTGCTTAGATCTAAAAATAGCAGCAGCCACCCTCAGAATCAAATCCCTGTCCCTCAACTTCTCGGCACCCATTCTGGAGCCCACACCGGCACATTAACATCAATCTGCACTTGCTGGTCCAGGGGGCCCATGTGTACAATGGAAGGACACGGTGTGACTAAGCGGCAGCACCTCAAGAAATAGTGCAGAGCTATTCAGAAGGCAAGAGAGGAGAGCTGGAGGGGAACCCGATAGATTCAGCACTGGCAAAAATGAGTACGGAACAGTGGAAAGAATGAGAGGAGCTGAGGGGGAGCCGGAAGAGAAACATTAAAACCAAACTTCACGTTTTTGCTGAAGGCTGTGCAGCTATGGACAGCTCTGCCTAACTGGCTCCTGACTCCGGCTCTGACAGCAACCCCATCACTGTGAGACGGCCCTGGAGGAGACCTGCGAGGTCCTCCCTGGATCTCACCCCACTACACCCCTCGAGGGCCCTTCCCACAGCCACATCAGCATCCACGCCACACTGACACACCTTTGGAGTTCTTTTGGAAGTCACTCCATGCTGATACTCCTTTGGAGGTCTTCTGGAAACCTCCCCAGATTAACACTGCCCCTCCTCTCTAGNTGCTCAGTGTTTACCGTCTCTGTAATTTTGTAAATGTTCCCATGCTTCATTTTCATGAATGCAGAGACCTTTACATGTCAGATACTGGAATCCACACCCACCCCCAAATGCCCAGTGCATCACTGATTCCTCAGCAAAGGCAAACTCGCTTTGCCTTGAGCCACCAAAGTATCATGGTAAGAACACAGACTCTCCCTAGATTCTAATCTTGCTCTCGCTTAACCAGTAAGACTGAGAAAACAGTTCATCTTCTTTGAGCCTCAGGCCCCTGCCGAGGGGTGGAAGGTGATAAAATCTTCATGGAGATTAGGGCAGGGCTTGCGGGTAAAGCACTTTCTGTGTAAACATGAGAACCCTAGTTCAGGTCCTTAGAACCCATATAAAAGCCAGGCATGGCAGCAAGCACCTGTAACCCCAGTCCTGGGGGAGGGCAGACAGGCAGATCCTAGACACTTGTTGGCCAGTCAGTCCATATAAAATAGCAAACTCCAGGTTCAGTGAAACCCTGACTCCCAAAAAAATCGACAGAGAATTATCAGAGGAGAGGACCTGAGGCTGACCTCTGGAGTGCACATGATTGCATACATCCACATACACACACACACATGCATACTAGTGTGCACACATACACACACGCATGCACACTCCAGCACACATACACACATGTACACTCCAGCACACATGCATGCATGCATGCACGAACGCACACACACACACTCCAACATGCATGCACGCACACACACACAAATAAAAGATTTAAACATGGAATGCAAAGACCTTAGAAGATGGCATGACCTGCAGCAAGCATTCAATAGATGTCAGCTGGGAGCTGGCACAAACACTGCCTTGTAAGAACTGGACAGGGGCTCCCCCTTCATTCACCAGTGCCATGGTTCTCATACCCACAGCAGCTCAGGATCCTGGGACCCCCCCACCCACCACTCAACTCCGATGGGGTTTAAGGACTCGCTAAACATTCCTTTCTTGATGGACATCACTTTCCTTAACAAACTAGCTAAGTGGAAACCCCCAGTGCCAACAACCCAGGTTAGAAAAGCACATGTTCCTCCCAGGCACCCTCCCTCATTAGCGTCAGTGTGTGATTTGTGTGACTAATACATTTCTCACTAAAGGGTACCCAGCAACAGCAGCAGCGCCTGCTGCAGACTGGCAGCTCCTGGAAGCTAACTGCTTATCAGGCAGAGCTGTGGGCTGTAATTCCGTAACTCAGGCTTCCCCAGGGTCTATGAACCAGTGCCAGTGGTGACCGCAGTCTGATGTCACCCAAGGTCACATTGGGCTCTCTTACTCTCCTTCTCATTGTCTTGTTAATTCAAGCTGCGTCCACCGTGAGCCCCCACCCGTGTGTGTGCCTTCACTGGAAGTTACTGCGTGGTCACCATGAGCACGTGGTTACTGTGAGCACTCATCATGCACCTTCACCGGGAGTGACTAGGTGGTCACTGTGAGCCCTTACCATGCACCTTCACCGAGAGTGACTACATGGTTACTGGGTGTCAATCAGTACCCTGTGCACATAAGGAGTAGCAATGCCAGGGATAAAATCATCAATCTCAGGGAGAGCATCACTAAGCTGACAGACAAAGCAAACGTGGAGGCCAGCAAAGAGTCTTAAATATTCTCACCACACAAAAGAAGTCAGCAGCCAGGGCAGTAGATGCCTTGACTGGCTTGAGTTAAGCATCTCATGTATCCACCTCAAAATATCACCAGTACAATCACTCATCAACTCAAAATAATAAACATATTAATAAAAAACCAGAGAAAGAAAAAAGGCAAGAGTGTCAGCCAGCGTGAACAACTAAACAAAGAGTCAACATTTATTAAGTGTGGTCCAGGTACAACCTATTGATAGCTGAAAAGATCCCATGTTTCAGATAAAGAAACAGATGTAAACTCAGATCTGTCTATGAAACTGGCATCTTCTTGGTGTTACCTCACATCTTGTCATAAATGTCACGTCACATCATGTAACTAATATTGCATCACGTCATGCTAATCACTGTCTTCATTAGCTTTCCCAATATTAATCACTACAGCCTCCTAATGTAAACATATTTATGCATTTGATGACTATACATAAGATGTATGCAAATTTGTAACTTACAGACTGGTTCAATACCTTGAGCACATTTTAACTGTACACATGAATGGAACTTTCTGTGACCATGTTTTCTTTTTTTTTTCCTCAGAAGTTCTTGGATTTTTGGTCTCATGAAAAAACAAAGGGCTCTCTGCCGGCCCAAACAAATGGCCCATGGTCTCCTGGGAGATGGGGTAAAGGTCAAGGGCACAGGCTATGAAGGAAATTACTTCACCCCATGGTCCTGGGGGGCTCACCCCAGCCCTCAGGAGGCTGGAACACAGCAACAGAGGTTTGCATTATAGCATTCTGCTATTATAACAAATAAATGTATGGGGGGGGCGTAATTCCTGGCCGTCCATCATCACGGGCCTCCTTCCAGCCCGTGGTCAGTGTAGCTGGGAACTGGACCAGGCCTTTTTCGGAAAACTTTCCAAGTTAAAGAAGAAATCTGCTCCCTCCCACCCTCCTCTGGAGTTTTGTTTTTAACAAGATGTAGCCAAGACAGGCCTGGAGCTCCAAACCCCTACAGCTTCCACCTGCCAGGTGCCACCACTCCCTGAAGGGCAATGCCACCTCCGTCCCCTTTGCATCTCCTCTTTGTGCCTTCAGGTTCCAAGAGAGCAGATGCCTACCCTGGAGAACTTCCTGTCCACACGTGCTTGGAAACATGGAGTGCCTGAGGCAGGGGGTAGAGGGGTTGCTCCCATTTCTTCCTTAAGACAAGAAACCTTTGACTGTGAGGAAGTCGGACAGGGCCTCATAGGCTCTCCTCTTTGTTCATGACTCTAAAGGATATAAACCACAACCTGCGGGGGCTGAGCACCCCAACGTGGGGGTCTCCGTGGGCCTCACAGGAATGAAAGCACCGTGAGGAGGGGCCCCAGCCCAAGGAAACAGACAGGGAGCTGGGGCTGAAAGGGCCCAGAGGGGAGGGGTGTCAGAGAAGGGCACAGCCTACCTTCCTCTGCCAACCCCAGACACCTCACTCTAGAGTTACTTCAGACAGCCCTGTCTCACTTGGAACTCCGCGGGAAGGCAATGCTGTGATTCCTCAGGTAATACCTATGGCCCGGAATATGCTGTCATTGTTTGGCTGTTGTCACACAAAGGTTTTACCTTCCTGGGTAGCATCAGTGATTGTATGGCCGAAAAGAGAAACCACCCCTGCAAAAGCTACCCAAGCACAGAGCCACAACAAATTCAGCCCTGGGTGGAGCACACACACAGACCAGGAGGAGAGCTCTGTCTCGGCCAGTCAGTCTGAGGACATCTGATGGGAAGACCAGGCCATGTCTGCGGATGGCAGCCCTGTGCAGGAGAAAGACATGCTGAGGTCCAAACACCAGCCGCGCCGCACCAACAGCATGGCTGCAGCGTGAGCAAGAGTGGGTACCTATTAGTTGCTAAGTGGCACAGAGCGGAATCAGCCAGATCTATTATTAAATCCCACATCCCATGCACTTTTACCAAACCTCTTCCATCTGTCCGACAGGTATTTGCTGAGCAGAGGGAGATCACATTTTTCTTTCAAAATATGAACAGAATCAACAAGGGAAGATTTAGAAAGGTTTCTTAAAATGAATAGGTGATATACTTCTAGATGAATATTATATAAAAAAAATCAAACCAGGGCTGGGGAGATGGCTCCACTGTGCAAGCATGAGAACTTAACTTCAACCCCAGATACCTAGTACCCAGGAGGGANTATTTCGGGGTATAAGCTAGCCGTGCGGGAGCTGGGCTGGATGAAAAGCAGGGCCCGCTTCCCTCTTTACTACACACTGAGAAGACAGACATAGGAGAATCCCTCCCTCGGGCTTGCTGGCCAGCCGGCCTAATTAATGCACTCAATGAATTCCAGGCCAATGAGAGACTCTGTCTCATAAATACAAGGAGCATGGTGCCTCTTGAAAAACAACACCCAAGGTTGACCTCTGGCTTCAACACACATGCATGCACATGCACAGACACTCACATACCAACCCTTAACACATATGTGCACAATCAAAGCAGAGCAGGCCCTAAGCCCGACATACACTTCCAGAATCTTGCTGTGGGTGGCGTTATTCACTCAGCCCTCCCCACGTAGGTCCAACTACGTGCTGAAGCAGGCTGCAACGCTCATGACAGCCTTGCGAACCTTTATTCCCAGGTCTGGGTTAGTGCTCTGCAGATCCCTGAGCTGATGAACATTGAACTGTCCCACAGCACTCCACAGGTCAGACACAATCTATTCTATCAGTCCCCACAGATATCATGATGACAGACACAGCAATTGCCCCAGCATAGTATGTTACCTGCTCGCATTGCTGAGCTCTCCCAAGCAAATCCTTTAACATTGGGGCTGAAGAATCACCTGAGCCTGCTGGCCACTAGCTTAGCTGAAGATGGAAGCATCAAGAGACTCCGCCTCAGTGATAAGGTGGAGAGTAACAGCAAAGGAATCCCTATACACACACACGCGTGCACGCGCACACACACCATGCATGCAAATGCTACACCCACTCACAAACACACATGCCAAATAAAAAAGAGTGTACTGTCCCCCACTGCCTAAGCTGAAGAATATGGGTCTCTGCTGTGTGCACCCTTCACAAGATAATGACAAGGGTTAGCAGGACCGTGATCTTCCGAGCATCTGGGACAAGCATCCAAGTACCCACGTAGGCAATCCCATCTCTCCTGCTCCATCCATCTACATCTGCCTTGCTATCCAGATAGTCACTCAAGTGCCTTTCCCACTTCATTCCTGACAGTGAGGGACTGAGTCCATGACCTCCTTGGCAGGAGATATTGACCCAGGCATGAGGCTTGAGTCTCTGACTAGGGCTTTCTGGAATCAGAAGGGGACAACAGGGTGACAGACCCCTCTGGGAACTCGTCTGCCATTCAAGGATGCCCTGAGGTTATGGGGACATTTATTCTGAGAAGCCAATCCTAAAATCAGAAACAGTAGCAGAGATTGGGTCCTGGACTCCATGTCCACATACCCACAAGTATGTGCTTATTCACCTGTACATATATGAACCCCTGCATACACACACATACACAAATAGCAAAGTCCCCCACAGACCCAGGCGGTATAGGACAATACTTTTAGTGGTTGGAAGGACAGCGGCCTGTATGTCTCCTCCTAGCCCAGTGCTGGGCATGGGACAAGTAAAAGAAGAGGTGAGGAGAACAAAAGGCAGAGACCAAGCCCTGCAGACCACAGCTCTGTTTCTTCACAAAACAGTTCACCAGCGGAACCCTGCCGCTTCCGAAAGAGGAGTCAAGGGGAAGGAAATGAGAAACTTGAAAGGCACCACGGCTGCTCCTACAAAAACAAGGACTCCAAACATCGACATTAATAAGCAAATTGATTGGTCAGAAGAAATTCCAATCAATACTAATCAGGCTCAGCTGGCCTTCTTTGCTGGCAAAAATAATAAGCCTTCCCAGCCCTTGTTTGACTGGAGCCCACAGGCTTGCATACTAATGAGGCATTGGACTCAGAATTCACCTCCAGGCCTGGGAGGCACAGTTTCTACCCCATTTGCATCAAGCGAGAATACATCAGACTCTGGTCATTTGTTGAGTTTGGTTTATGAGCTCTGGCCCATAGGGTTGGTGGCTTGACAGACGGAGTCTGTTCTCTCCAGGTGAAGAGGCACAGGAAGAAAGACTGGAGTGTTGGGATGAACACACGTGTCCTTCCAGACATGTTTCTTCCACAGCTATTGCATGCACTGATTTATTTGTGGCTGTAACCAAACATCTCATGTTGTGGTTTAAATGAGACATGACCCTTAGGTGCTCGTGAATTTGAACACTTGGTCCCCATTGGATGACGCTGTTTGGGGAAGTTGCAGAACCTTTAAGATGTGGGGTCTTGCTGGACCAAGTTTGCCCCTGGTTGGGAGTGGGGAATGAGGTTTTATAGCCTGGCCCACTTCCTGTTCTTGTTATTTTCTGACTGCCATGCTCACACTCAAGCATGCTCACACTGCTAATGCCATGCCTTCCCCACCAATGTGGGCTCTATCTTCTCCGGGACTATGAATCAAAAGATAAAGCCTTTCTCCGTTAAGCTGCTTTTGTCAGGGTTACTTCATTACAGCAACAGAAAATAAGTTAGTACACCTAATAAGAAGCACCTCGAGGGAGGAAGGGTTAGCTTGGCTCACGGTTTGAGAGGATACAGTCCATCATGGCACAGAAGACATGGTACCTTGAGAGGCTCATGGCTGTGGCAGGGAGGTCTTCCTTACAGGTCAGGAAGCAGAGGCAGAACAGGAAATGGGGCCATATTATAAACCTCAAAGTTCCCTACTTGGTGACCCACTTCCTCCATGAGGTCCCACTCCCTAACGGTTCTACCACTTCCCAGAACATTCCCACGCAGCTGGGGTGCAAGTGTGCAAACACATGAGCTATGGGAACGCTTCACAGTCGGGGCACAAACAGCGGGTTCACTAGTCATTCTCCCTGAGTTTCCTTAACTGTCCCCAGTTGCTGTATGTCAGTGACTCTCTTTGGGACTCCCAGGGATGGTGGCCATTCCTTTCACAGGATTCAGTCACAACTACAGCTTCACTGATACATTAAAGCTCTTCCTTTTGCCCAGCATGGAGAGGATCATCCTCATCATCACCATCATCACCACCATCACCATCATCACCATCATCACCATCATCATCACCATTACCACCACCATCACCATCATCATCACGATCATCATCATCATCATCACCATCATCACCATCACCACCATCATCCTCATCATCATCACCATCACCATCCTCATCACCACCACCATCATCACCATCATCATCACGATCATCATCATCATCATCACCATCATCATCACCATCATCCTCATCATCATCACCACCACCATCATCACCACCATCATCATCTATGCCCCAGCAATGCTAAGCATGCATGGGCAGCCTGTTATGACGGTTCTCCAGCTGTTCCTGTCCTGGGCAGTCCCAGATGCTTGTGTATTGTCACACCCAAGGTTCCACAGTCTTCCTTTACACTGTCTCTCCAGCATTTTGGGGCCTTCTATTTCACCTTATCCTGTGCACTCCTCCAAGCAGTGCTATCTCCAGGGATCTGCCGTCATTCATTCTCATAACATGGCCAAAGTATCTCAAGCGCACCTGCCGCATCCTGTAGTTTCCTTCCTTCTGTAGATGTCATCCTTGCCCAGTCTATGTCTTCGTGTGACGCCTAGAATCCTCCTGAGACACGCCATCTCAGACATGTTCAGCTGCTGTTCTGAGGACTGTTTCATTGTCCAGGTTTCGGAGTTGTAAAAAAGGCTGCTCAAGACAAGTGTCTCATATACAAGGATATATAAGTATATATGGAGAGGATCAGCTGGATTCTATTAGCTGGGGAGGAGGGTAGATTTGCAGGTAGGTTTCCTCTTCCTATGGGTCTGGGCTTTTCCCTAGGCCAGGGAGGGTCCGCAGAGCATTCTCTGTGAGTCCAGTGACAAGGAGCTAGCCTCTCCCCTTGGAGTGTCTTCTACCGCCTGGCTGTCTTCTAAGAGCAATATTCTCAAGGAGGCTTTTATTAATCTCTGGGGTGTGCATCTCTCAAGCTCTTGGACATGGCACACTGATGTAGTTGGTACAGAAACTGACCTAGGGCTCGTGTGCCGAAGGTCTGCCCTCCAGTTATAGTACTAATTTGGGGGTGGTAGAAACTCAAGAAGTGGGACCCGTTTGGAAGAACTGGGTCCCTGGAGTGTACCCTTGAATGGTGACTTATGCCTGGCCCCTTCCCTTTCTTTCTCTCCCCATTTCCTGGTTGCCACGAGGTGTCTATTCTGCCAGCCCCTTCTGCCATCATGTTCTGCCTCGTCATAGCCCAGGAACAACCATGACTGAAACCTTCAGAACCTGGCCAAAACAGATCTGTCCTTAGCTGATTTCTTGGGTACTTACCACAAGAAACACAGATGCTAGCCCAACACATGCCTTCCCACCTCTGGTCTCTCTCAGGTGAGACCCGTTACACAGCCTCCTGCTTGTGGAACCCCCTTGTCTTGTGAGTGCCCTTTTTTGCAGTTGAGAGAAATGGGCCAGAGGAAAGACACCGGCAAGCTGGCTTGACCCAACCACCTCCCGTAGTCCCAGACAACAGGTGTGTGCCTTTTATGTTCCAGCCCAGCTGCCAAAGAGTCTCAGAATGGACTTCCTGATCATGACTCTTTACTTGGGCCTTGTCCTCTCTCCTAATCCTGCCTCTGAACCACGGTGGCCTTGGGTGTGTGCAAATTCAATGCCTTAAAGACTATCTAAGGTAAGGGAACCATGATTTAACCAGACAGGAAGAGGTACTCGAGAACTCATGAGTTAGTCTCTTAGTGTCTCTCCCTGCCCCAGAAAGGAGAATAGAGGAGATTAATGTCTTCTGTTTACAGACAAATTGTATCCCACAAGCCCTAAACACTTCCCTCAGCATGGCCAGGGAAGTGGTAGGTCAGGCTGATCCCGACTCAAGGAGCTCGGGCAGCCCCTCTCCGAACAAAGCACAGGGCCCACAACCTCTGCTCAGGGTCAGCCAGAGTGTCACTGTCTTCCCTGGACAAAAAGGAAAACCTCTCCTGACTTCATGCTCTTATAGTCACCACTTGGGGCAGCTTGAGGAAGGCTGCAAAGCACCACAAATCCATCCCCAACAAGGGAAGTCAAGGACACACTACTCTCCTGGTCTAGAGAAGCCATCTCCCCATTCAAAAGATAGTTCATATTCTTAAGCTTGAACCTCCTTATTTCTACCCTGGCATACCCCCAAACCCACTTAGTACCTGGGTACTTACACACGTTTCCATGTCCATTACACATACACACACACACTCACACAAGCATGCACACATCTGGTCCAATCTCATCTCTCACAGGACAAACTACCATGAGCTCTGAGCACCACTTCGGAGCGGTCCCTCCTCCTCAGGTGGTGGTGACGGCATCATCAAAGGACACATTAGACACTGCTCCCCTTCAGAAGACAGCAGGCATCCAACAGCCTGTGGCCTTCCTGGGTTAGAAGCCAGAGCTGTGGTCCTGGAAGTAAGAAAGCAAGTGACCGCTGGCTGCTTTGAACCCTCCTTATACGCATGTGGCAGACACTACAGAGGTCGCTGGTGAGACAGAGCGAAGAAACTAGCTGCAATTACCAACCTCCTGGGCTCATCACCACTATCATGGCTTTTCTGTTGCCCCCTCCCTGGCTCGCCTTGGTGCTCTGACCCTGTCAGCCCTGGGTTCTGGGAGCTCACTGCAGGCCTTGCAGGACCTTGATGTAATGCTGCATAAACAGAGCCTGCCGCCACTCGACGTTTCAATAAAAATAAAGATCTGAAAGATGGTGAATATTTTATCCAGAGACAAGAATAATTTCAGGGCTGTTTTTCAGAACACATCAATCCCAGACAGGAGTGGGAGGAAGCTAGGGAGGCATGATGTGGGAAAGTGTGGGGAGAAGTGGGGGTGCCTGCACTGACGGCTCTGAGCTCCGAAGCCTAGGCCTCCTAGAGAAGCTCACGCTGCAGGGGACTAAGCCAGTCCTGGAAGGTCAGTGTTCAGTGCTGCCCCAGAGGACAGTGTTGGCCTGGGATTGTTGGGCAGGGTAGACAGGAGGCCTCAGGGAGCCTGTGAAGCCCACAATCTAGTGAACTGTGAAGTCCACACACAGGGGTGGTGCCGGGTGGGGTTACCTGCCTTTAACTCAAGCCCGACAGCCTCTCTCTTCTGCCTTCGTACATGTGTATCTTGCCAGGATCCCAGAAGCATCTCAATGGAAGAAAGCTTGACATATTATCCAGCTGAGAAGTTCCTGAGACCAGGGAAGCTGCATAGCCTCTTAGGCCCCAAAACTTTTCAAAATCTCTAAAGGCGGAGTATGAGGAGTGGACCGAGTTACCAGCTAAAGAAGAGCAAGGGGATGTGGAAGCTACACATCGCAGTTCAGCCAGGGCCCCGTCAAAAACAGCAGCTGTTCTTAATGCAAACCAAGACATCAATCCTGGCCTCCACTCCCTAAACAGCAATGGAGGTCCTAGAGGCAAGAAGCATTCAAAGCCTAAATCTCCAACATTCCTCTCCTTGGTCAGCTTGAAGCCTCAGGACAGAGGGGTGCACAGAAATGAGTCAAGATGGTTCAGCATCCCTGAAGAACTACATCCAGCCCTCACATTCACACCAAGGCCAGATACTGCACCAAATAATGTGGTATCAGATGCAGGAGAAGGCACTTCCTGCCCTCACAGTTCAACAGGGAAACAGCCATGTTAGCACTGATAACAGACCCCAAGGAGAACAGGGTAGAGGGTAGGAAGCCAGTTGAGATTTCTCAAGGGGAACACGGCATGGCACATTGGCATGCGTCTGTCAAGCCCACGGTTCTGCCTGCTTCCTTGGTGAAGAGGTGGCTTCAGAGAGACTTCAGAAACTGCCTCCTATCCCAGAGAGCTGCCTCATCCAAGGCATGGCCCTCTCTGGAGGCAGCCACACTAGTAACTAATCTAGAGAGAGAAAGTGACTCTGGTCCAACTCTACTGTCTCAGATGGACAAGCTGTCTCAAGGACACGGAGCTGAAGACTTTAACCCACTGCCCAGAAGTTCAGTTTTCCCTACACTCCTTTCCTATCAGATCTTACATCGTCCACAGTGGAGATTAACAGCCCAGGGGTAAAAGTGATGGCCTCAAGGGTGAGTAAAATTGTCACGCTCTCCTTGCAGACCTGCACCAATGCTAGCCTTGCCATGAGCCTGCCTCTGTGAGGCTCCCTGTCTGCTGACAAAGGCAAAGGCTTCTGGGAGGTACCTTGGCTACCAAAGCAGGCTGGGTCAGAAAACAATTTGTTTCCTGTCAATAAAGCCTTTGTTAGTGCTGATGTGACATTTAAAATTTTAAATGGTTATGACTTGAGACTGAAAAAGAATTGGTCTAATAAATCTCTTATAAGCAAGAGGATTCCTGGCATTTTGATTTAGTGGTTCCTTGGGATGATGAAGTTTTATCATGAACAATGATGGGGACAACATCAGTCTCCTTAAGTTGACATTACTTTGTCTGCAGGACCAAACCCCCACCCCCAAGGTATTACTCTGAAACATGGTTTTTAAAACACAAACAACAAAACTCCAGCCCTCTTCTGAACATCGCTTATAAGAAATTTATTAGACTGCTTCTTTTTCAGTCCTCACTGCATAAGCTTGCTGTTCAGAAGAGTCAATCACTCAACAAGGGACATCTCCAAATTGGTGCAGAGCCCACAGAATCCTGGCAGTCAGGATTCACAGAATATGTATTTCAGCACTGTTGGCAGAGATGGTGGCGTCCAGAAGACCGACTGTCCCTTCACTGAAGGCTCTGGGGCTTTACCAGTCATGTGTCCTTGGCCTCTTCAGATGCTACCTGCCTGCTCCTGGGTGAAGGCAGTGCTGTGGACTTTGGCTTTTTCTCACTATTGCTACCCCCACACAGGTCCAAGGCAAATACTAAAAATGGCTGCAGGATAGACATTTGCCAGCAGATCATGGGGAAAGCTGAGAGGTGACTGTTTAAATGGAACTGTGGTTAAAGAGGGCCCTTCACCACCTGTGAGCTTTGTGCCCATCTGTGTCCGTTACTTCCTATTGCTGGGATAACACACATAACCAAGGCAACTTATAAAGGCATTTCATTTGAGACTCATGGTTCCAGAGGGCTAGAGTCCGTGTCCATTATGGCAAGGAGCATGAGAGAAGGCAGTTGGGCATGGTGCTGGAGCAGTAACTGAGAGCTCACATCCCGATTCACGGGCAGCACATGGCTGTATAAACTAACTGGGGATAGTTAAGGCTTTTAAGACCTCAAACCCTGCCTCCAATGACACACCTACTCCAACAAGGCCACACCCCCTAATCCTTCCCAAACAGTTCTGGGAACCAAGTATTCAAATATATGAGCCTATAGGAGCCATTCTCATTGAAACTATCACAATATGTGTGTGTTTGTGTGTATGTGTGTATATACATGCATGTATATACATGATGGGACTCTGGCCAACCCAGGCCTGGCAAACATGGCTCTCATAGACCTTGCCCTTCTCCCCCATTCCCCCTGCCTTGCTGAAAATCATTAGATTACATTCCTAAAGCTAGCCACCAAGGTCTAGTCCCTTATTTGGCTACCCCTGAAGGACCACAGTGCATCAGGCTAGGATTCTCCTGGTTCCAGCCCCCACTATGCCCGAGTTCCAGTTTTGGTTTTCAGTATCCTGTTAGGTCTTAGTTTCAGTTTCTACACCCTGTTAAAGCAGGAAAAGGAGCCCCAGCCAACCATGTTCAGAACGACCTAATCCCCTCCTGGCTGTCTATAAAAGGAGCCTGCGAGCTTCATTCGGGTTTGCGGCCATTTTGCTGTTTGGCTGGCTGACCCCAGCATGCTGGAATAAACAACACTCTCGCTGACTGCAAACATGAGTGGTGGTCTTTGTTTTCTGGGGTGATTCGAGGACCCTAACACTTTCTCCTCCTAAGGCTGACTACCAAGATCCAGCTATTGAAATAATGGCGCCAATAATCAGAAGCCTCCTTTGCCTCACCTAATTAACATTCCCAATGAAAATTAAACACCTCATCCATATACAGGGTTTCCCATTATACCTTTTGAACTGCCATCTTCCTGTGTGCCATGTCTGTCTTCCCGATATCCAGAAGCAGGGTCTCTCACTGGCCTGCACTGTCCTTACTGGGCAGGCTGGACAAGGTTGGCTGTTCAGTGAGCCACAATCTGCCTGCATTTCTAGTTTCACGGGGTTAAAAGATCGAAACCCGGGTTCTTAGGCTTGTATGGCAAGCATTTTGCCGATTGACTGAGTCCCTGTCCTTTGGAAGTTCTTACCCACTTGAGATTAGCCACTCCCTAGCGTGCTCATTACTTTAGAGCAGTTAGGCTGCACCCCAGTGTTGCTGTTAATATCCATAGTACCATTTCACTGCTGAGAATACTGAGGTTCTGAGAGCTGGAGCAACTCACCCAAGATACACACTGGGTAAAAGGCTGAGCTAACAGACCAATCACTAGCTGCAAAGTGCTTTTCCAACGTCACAAGCTCATTTCATTTCCTCCTGAATTGTTCGATGCCTGAGTATTAACCAGTCGCATCTCTGAACCTGAAGTTATTTACAGCGTGCGTAGAAACCCAGGAAGCTGAAGAATGGCTCAGCAGGCATCTGAGGGGTTTCAGATAAAAGGGATCTGAGTGTGGCTTCAAGAAGGAGCAGAGATATAAGCTGGGCTGGAAGGGGTAAGAGGCAGGAGAGTAAACATGCTTGCCAACTGCACAGAACTTGCAGGTGGAATCAGCACAGGGTAGTCATAAAATGCCCCCTCGTGTGGTCCCAGGAGTCCTTGCTTTTATCCTCTGACAAGGTCATGAAGTGGTTAGGGCATATGGTGTTCAGTTCATTGAACAGCAGGGGAAATGGGGCCTATATGGGATCAAACTCTCCCAAGGAAACGACGAACCTAAAACTCAGGGTTCCAGGAGCCTTGAAGAAATGAATTATCTTATCACACTCTCATCCCCTCCCACATTCTTCCTCTTGCAGTTTCTGGAGTTCGGAAGCCATGCCAGATGACTGCGAACCTAGGGTAAAACCCCCCAACTGCTGTCCCCCCAGGTTCCTGTGTTTAAATACTTGGTCTTCTCTGGTAGTGCTGTTTGGGAAGGTTGTTGACTCTCTAGCAGGTGAGGCCTTGATGGGGGAAATGGGTCACTGGAGGCAGCCTTCGAGGTTTTATAGCCTAGTTCTATCTGCTTCCCTATTGCTCTCTGCGAACAGCAGGCACAAGGTGACCAGTTGCCTCATAGGCCTGTGGCCGCGCCTTGCCCTTCCAGGATGGACTGTGTCCCCCCTTGACTGTGAGCCACAATGCACCCTTCCTCCCTTAAGATCCTTGCTAGGGATTTTGTTAGAGAATGAGAAAAGTAACTAATATGGCTGCCCACCGCTACTCCCTGCCAGCCTTCACATGTCATTGACAGGAGAAATCCCTGAAAGCCCTCAGGACAGGCCTTTTATTCCAAGAGCCTCAGCTCATTGTGAGCAAAGAGACAGCATCTGACCTTACCTGTCTCGTGGCCTCCCAGGGACAGCGGGTCCCAAGAGCCTTGCATGCAAGATGCCATTCTGTCCTCGCTGGAGCCTGTGAGGCAGGCGCTATTGCAGGCCCTAGTTTACAGATGAACGACTGAGGTGACCTACCCAGGTTAGTAAGTGACAGAACAAGACTGAAATCTGAGAGTCGGGCTCAGTGCCCATGTTTTTATTCACTGTCTCACCATGCCCTCTACCACCCAGGAATTGTTATTCAGGCTCCAAACCAGTGCCAGCCTAGCAGTAGTGCCTGCCTGCTTGGGAGGGGCATCTGCATGTGGTCACTGCCTGGTCCCCAAAACAGCAAGGAAAATCAGAATCCGCACATGCCAGGAATGTTAAGCCTCAGCTGGGTGCCCATCCCCCACTTCTGTATCCATCTGCCTCACCAGACACACTATGACTCAGTTTCCCCTCCAGGTCCCTGGCTTGGGTCTTGGTTGCTTGTCATTCATTCATTGATCCATTCATTCATTCAAAGAACTTATCCTTATGATCACCACAACCCAGCTCACTGAAGCATCCCACCTTCTCCTGTCTGCCCAGCATGGATTTCTAGGCCACTACAGACACCAAGAGCATAAAGCAGTTCCCAGCTGCTTGCTTGGCCTTGGTGACCTGGCCCCTTTTCTAGGTGTTCGTTGGCATTTTTCCCCAGTCTCCTTCTACAGAGGACAGAATGGAAATGCTTTGAAGATAAAACAGACTTGGGAAGACCTAAGACTTCTGAGACAACCATGAGATGAGAGCCCAGAACCTACAGCTGTCTCCTTGGCATCTTCTCTAGAATATTCTGAGGCTCAGTTTCATGTAAACACTACCTTGCCATACATTGTCTACACCCAGCCTGAATAAATATCTCATGTTTAGGCTGCTGATCCTGAGGCTTGGAAGCCAATCTGCTGAACTACGCATACTTGAGATAAGCCACCTCCTCCATGACTTGGCTCACACTTGGGTAGAGTGAGTGGGTCTCCGGTGGGCAGGCCTTAGGGGTCACACCATGCCCTCTTTGCTTCCTTACTGCCCCCTTGAGGAAGGTAACCTCTTGCTGCCATGGCTATAAGTCAAGGCTGTCACTATGCCTTCCCCACCGTGTTGGATTTTGTCCTCTCGGACCATGAGACAGAACTAACCCTTCCTCCTTCAAGTTGCTCCTCTCGGGGATTCTCCCAGCATCAAGGTAAATAACAGAGAACTATGAAATTTAGTTATGTATATTACATTCTGACCACCCTGAGGACTCCTGACCACTAAGCCATCTGCCATCATGAGGGAGTCCACGGTGGCCTCAGCTGCAATCAACATGGTCCCTTCTTGCTACCAAAGCCACCTAGCTCCCCTCTTACCCTCAAGCCCTCACTGTCAAGTCCAGTGACCTGGACATCCAGGGTGGCTGCTGGGACCCCCGTCCTCCTAGTACCCCCTTCATGTGGAAGACTCAGGCACTTCTCATAGTTACTACCCGACTACTTCGTGCATCTCTGTGCTGTATCTGTACCGTCTGAGCAGCACACACTTCCCACATCAGGGAAAGACACAGTTAATCCTGTATGTGAAGGCAAACAAAGCCCCAAACCCACAGCATCTCTCCATCTCTAGACCTCTGTGCCTGTGGCTTCCTCCCAGCAATGCACACCCCTCCATCCACAAACCTGGGGACATCAGTGGCCAGTGTTGACTTCCACCCTCATCACCTCCCTGAAATGCTCCCGGCCTTCCCAGGCCGCACTGGTAATCTTGCTTCTATACTCCTTCTGTCCTCGTATCCACAGCCCTCAGCACGCAGTTCACATTCTGACAAGCTTTGGCCACCTGGGTCAAGTGCCGGGGTATTCCCTGTTGCTCAGCAGACACGGGAGAAGGCCAGGTCTGCTGGTGGAATTGCTGAGAGCACAGCATGAATTGGGCACATGGCATGACCTGAGCACACGGCATGATCTGAGCGCATGGCATGAGCTGAGCACACGGCATGACCTGAGTGCATGGCATGAGCTGAGCACACGGCATGACCTGAGCGCATGGCATGAGCTGAACACACGGCATGACCTGAGCGCATGGCATGAACTAGGCACACGACATGACCTGAGTACACGGCATGACCCGAGCACACAGAACGACCTGAGTACATGGCATGACCTCAGCGCATGGCATGGCCTGAGCACATGGCATGACCTGAGGACACGGCATGACCTGAGCTCATGGCATGAGCTGGGCACATGGCATGACCTGAGTACACAGCATGACCTGAGCACACGGAACGACCTGAGCACACGGCATGACCTGAGTACATGGCATGACCTGAGCACACGGCATGACCTGAGTACATGGCATGACCTGAGCGCATGGCATGACCTGAGCACACGGCATGACCTGAGCGCATGGCATGAACTGGGCACAAGACATGACCTGAGTACATGGCATGACCTGAGCACACAGAACGACCTGAGTACATGGCATGACCTCAGCGCATGGCATGGCCTGAGCACATGGCATGACCTGAGCACATGGCATGACCTGAGCACACGGCATGACCTGAGTACATGGCATGACCTGAGC
>LOEQ01001208.1:172133-183569 GCA_001685075.1 Bramus lutescens
CACAGACCGCACAAGGGCACCTCCTGCACTACAGCCCCGTGTGAGCCCTGAGCACAGACCGCACAAGGGCACCTCCTGCACTACAGCCCCGTGTGAGCCCTGAACAAAGCCTTCCACACACCACTCAGCTGCTAATCTACATGAACTGTCTTGCCTCAGCTTCTTTTAACGTTTACTTCACAAAAGGGAATGCATGCCATAGGAGACTTCCTTGGGTCTCCTTAAATCTAACATTGTCACAGGAGTCCATTTAGCTCTTACAGAGTCTTGGGGATATCAATCATTGGGCAATTCCTGTAAAGTTACCGGATATATTGAGGGTGGTTGTTTGAAAACCTTAGGTTATTCCTCTCTAACCTTATAATACAATTCTGAAATGGGTTCTCCATTAAACTCCTATGCTTGGATTTGAATATCTCTATGATCTGTTTTATTAAATTTCTCTAAGGCTATTTTGGCATTCATACCAAACAACTTTTTAAGCAACAAAGCAAGAATTATCAAAGGACAACAAGGATTATCAAAATGATAATTAACAGTATGTCAATCTGGGTTAAGCTGATTATCCCTTCATTTAATTGTTCCATATTTAAGTCATGCATTATGTAATCATAGAGACCTAACTTCCTCTAGCATTATTGTGTTGCCCATTTTTTTAACATAAGAAAAAATTCTCTCTTATAACTAATTTCTTTCTTTAAGAATTCCCAATCTTCTCACCAAATCTGCCGCCAATGTTGATGAAGATGTGAGGCTTATTTCAGGGCAGCTACCTAGTTTGGTAGCAGTCTGAGAAGGGGGCCCAGGGAAAGCCCACCAGGGGAGAAGAAAGAAAAACCTAACCAGCAGGGTGGTGGCTCTGGCTGTGGGTAGCTCCAGCCTATGCCAGTGGTTGTAAAGTCACAGACAAGTGGCTTTTTCATGAATATCTACCTCAAAAGTTGGGCACCAGATGTAGCACAAATTCTAATTCATCTTTATAATAAAAACTCAGAGTCAAATATTAGGAAGTAAAAGCTGAGAGATCAGAGAAGCAGTGCGGTCAAGTCACTTGAGAGACCTTTTACCTCTACTGAATCCTTAGACCAAAAGGGTGATCCTGTTGTCAGATGCATCCTTAGACTGCATCCTCAGACTGACTGCATCCTCTGACTGACTGCATCCTCTGACTGACTGCATCCTCTGACTGACTGCATCCTATCTCCTCCCACCTTATATTCCTCTCTCCGCCCAGCCATATCCCTTCCAATCTCCACCCCCTACTGTAAGAGTACCACTAGTTAATTCCTGGACGCTTAGCCCTGAAATAATCACACAGAAACTATTATTTAAAACACTGCTTGGCCCATTAGCTATAACTTCTTATTGGCTAACTCTTACATCTTAATTTAACCCATCTCCATTAATCTGTGTATCACCACGTGGTTGTGGCTTACTGGATAAAGTTCCCAGCACCTGTCTCCAGCAGGGGCTACACATGGCTTCTCTCTGACTCCGCCTCCTTTCTCCCAGCATTCAGTTTAGTTTTTCCCCACCTAGCTCTGTTCCCCTATAGCTCTGCTGTAGGCCCAAAGCAGTTCCTTTATTAACCAATGATATTCACAACATACAGAGGGAAATCCCACATCATCTCCCTAGTGCTGGATTAAAGGTGTGGAACCCCAATTGTTGGGATCCTGGCCTCAGCTTAACGGTCATGTTTCTTGACTCTGAACCACAGGGACTAAGCTAGGGCCTTGCTCTTCCTTTGGTCTACTGTGAAGATGTTGGGATGCCCATGCTATACACAATGATGGATGCTTGATGTCATAGCCAATCAGACTGGCCTCCTGAACTGTCATCTGCCTGGGGAAGACTGAGGTGAATTCTATGTCTCCAGGCAATGAACACAGGTCTCCCACCCCAGCGAGGAGTATGGCTGCTTAGGGTATAACTGTTTCTAGATCCTGCACTGCCTTTGCCCACCCATACAGCCAGCAGACCCAGCACCAAGGGCCACCCGACAAATGGCTAGTGATTACCGAGGCTATAACAGGATTTCACATGGGTTACCTTCCACCCAGAAGGTTCTTCCACGCACCTAGCTGCCTATTTAGAGCCTGTGGGCTCAGGGTAGGTAAGAAGAGAGAAACAGGCCAAAGTATGGAGAGCATCAGCTGCCCCAGCATTCCCTGAAACGATCACAAAGTTCAGGAAGACTGAGATTCAAGAAATACAGACTCCACTGTCTCCTAAGGCACGTGCACACTCCGCACGTGACCGAGAATAGCTATGGGAAAAGCCCAGCACAAAGTTACAATCTTAGCTAAAACATTATGAGCATTTTGTTTTTGTAACTTGATCACATGGTTCCTGAAAATGGCTTTGTGAATGACAAGGACAGGGTAGTGTCATGGTATCAGAAGATCAGAAGTGCCAGGAAGGGAGGTCTGTTGTAGGGACACTGACTCATTTCATTTCATTTGACACTGACACTGGGTCCTTGATATTGAAGACAAATTTCACATAAGCAAATTTCCACACCACAGGGACTGGAAGGACAACTTGGCAGTGTTGGCACTGACTATTTTTGCAGAGGACCAGAGTTCAAATTCCAGAACCCACAAAGTGGCTCACAGCTGTAACTCCAGTTCTGGGGAATCTGACCAGCTCTTCTGACCTCCGCAGGCATCGGGCACGCATGTGATATAAAGCCAAACATGTGGGGAAAACACTCTGCGTGCACATGAAAATTTGAAATGTTTTCTAAAACTTAAATATCCACACCACAAATAATGAGTGTAAACGTACAATCCTGGAGGAAGAAATGCCTGCAGAGAAAAGCCTCCAGTTTGGCTGCCTTGTAGTACTTAGAGCCTCCTAAAGGTTCCATAACCGAAGGGTCTACAACCTTCACAAACAGCGCCACTGCCTAGAGACCTATCAACCCTTGAAACTTGTGAGTCTAGGGTGGAGTGTTCCACATTTACACCGCAACACTTACAGAATATCTAGAATATGGACGGTACTATGTTCAGTGCTCAGCTGTGCACACCATAACTGCTGAGACAGGCGCTGGTGGTCCCGTTTATAACTGAAGGAACCACAATTCAGACAGGCTAAGTTATCCACATTGAGCCCAGGGCCAGGAGAATCCACAGATGGGTGTCAAACGGAGCCTTGAAGCACATGATGCTCAAGCTCCTCCCAAGCAGCCCCTGAAGACAGCCACCAGCTCATGGCTTCTCAGCGTTAACAAATTAATTCGTTATAAATAAACAAATAAACAAGTAAGTAAATAAACAAATAAATATTTTTGGCGGGCCATCCTGCCTCATCTCCACCTGACCTCTGACCTCTACATCTCCCAATACAGCTGCCCTGCTCCCAAGAGCCTGAGTGCCTCCCGGCAGGCGTGCTCCACCAGTGCCCCAGGCAGCCCCCGAAGGCACAGCCTCTCACTATTCCTAACCAGAACTGTTGGGAAGTGCTGCTCATTTCCTAGGCCTGTCTTCCCCTTCTCCACACCGCTGCCCTGCTCTAAGGGGTGTCTGGCAAGCTCTGAAAAGCCATGTGACCTGCTGGGCTTCAGTTCCCAGGGGGACGATGGGAAAATACAGGAATTTAGTGACATCATAAACAAACATGGCTTAGTATAGCACCTGGTACCCAGAAGTCCTGTTCTCATGGGCGTGTTTTTCCGGATAACTCAGTAGAAGCAGCATGCTCTACACGAAGGACTAAGACACCTCACAATGCCGCCCAGAAAGAGGGCACAGTGGCTTCAGGGCCCAAGCAGGACAGCAGGCAAGCTGTGGGGATGGACTTTGGGGGAAGGGATGGGGCAGTGCCTGAACAGCAGGACCAGGGAGAACTCAGCCTTGACCAAGAGGACGACTGGAGCACAGGGAATGCCTGCCCCGTCTGCTCTGGGTGCCTCTTGCACACGGCCTCATTATGCTGATAGGTTTCAGCCAATATCGTATTTGTGCCCTCTACATGCCAGGCACCAACCTGGGCCCTGGTCACAGGTAAGTGGCAAAACAAAGTCCCCAACTCTCAAGGCTCTCACGTTCTGGCTCTAGGAGGTCAATAAGTGTGCCAATAAAAAAATCTACTGGGGACAAATACAGACAAGGTACCCGCATAGTGTGGCCCTACAGCTGTGGCCTTTTTGAAGAAGGAACGGGTTTGGTTTGGTTTTGTTTTGTTTTGCATGCTCAGAAATGGGCAGACATGCAGGGATCCAAAGAGGAAAGTTCCAGTCTGGAGTGTCTCCAAGGAGAGCAAGCACCAAGCTGGGATCGTGAGCATGGACGGAGCTTGGTGATAAAGGGAAATGGTACAGAGCAGGGTTGAAGAGAGGAGTGGGCACCAGACGTACCAAAGAGCTTGGGTTTTATCTGAGCACTAACGGGAAGCAGCAGTGGGCTTTCAAAGAAGAGTGCGTGTGGCAATTTGAATGTAATTGACCCCCATAAACTCGTAGGGAGTGGCCCTATTAGGAGATGTGACTTTGTTGGAGTGGATATGGCCTTGTTGGAAGAAGTGTGTCACTGTAGGGGGTGAGCTTTGAGGTTTCCTGTGCTACAGATACCACCCAGTGTCACGGGCCAGTTCCTGTTGCCTGCAAGATGTAGGACTCTCAGTCCCTTCTCCAGCACCATGTCTGCCTGCACACCTCCATGCTCCCTGCTATGATGATAATGAACTGGATTTCTGATCTGTAGGCTACCACCTCCATTAAACATTTTCCTGTGTAAGAGTTGTCATGGTCATGGTATCTCTTGACAGCAATAAAAACCTAACTTAGACAGCGAGTTGATTTGTTTTATTTCATCCTCGAGGCAGGGACAGGAGGATCATGAGTTCCAGCCCAGCTTGGACTACACAGAGTTCAAGCCCAGACTGAGCTACATAGTAAGACCCTGTATCATAAAACAGGAGCTAGCATGAGTGTTTAATGGGAAAGTGGATTGCTATCAAGTCTGAAGACTCCAGTTCAATCCCTGGTTCCCACATGGCGGAAGAGAAGAACCAGTTCTTGTAAAATGTTCTCTGCTCTCCACACCTGTGCTGATCTCCCCCATAAGTGAAAAAAAATGTAAGATAAGTTTAAAAAAAAAAGACCAAGGACAAGTGGGGTAGCTCCACAGTAGAGCACACTTGCCTTGCATGTGTGAGGCCAGGGCTCAGTGGTTTGGGTACTCTCAAGAAGCATCCTCAGTTATGAGTGCTCACTCCCACATCAGCAGGACTTGGATGGTCAGTGTTGCAGGGCACACTCGCAAGGCCCATGCATCCCGACAGCAGGCTGCGGATGTCACAGGGCACAGGTGCATCTCACATCCCACTTAGATGCCCTGCCCGACACAGGAAGGGTCTGACAGAGCGGCTCCACTGTTCGACCAGGCTGCCTGCCTGTGGGGAGTCCTAGTCCTTCCTCTCAGGTTGACCTTGGCTGTTTGGGATAAAAGCAGCAATAGACAGCTGAACATCACCATGACACACAGCTAGGACGGTGTGAACCGGAGCAACCGGTGTCACNTCACAAGCCACTCAGTCTGACACACACAGGCAGGTACTCAATGCAGGGTGCCAGGCCCAGTCCTCAGTCTTGGCCTCTGCCCCTCAGTCTACAATCTTCATACGTTTGTAATTTCTTCATCCACTGACTCTACCCGCAGGCTGCCAAAGTCTGGCACTCAGGCTTCTGAAAAATGTGAACTCTGACAAGGAGCTTGTAATCAACATTAAACCCATCACTGAGAGCCGAATCTGTTTACCTACACTCCTGATGCTTTCTGGATCCTGTTTCAGAGATCAGAAAGCTGTGTTTCTCTGTCTCAACCTCTGATGGGGGAAACTGTAAAGATGAAGGCAGGATTCAGATAACATCATATACTAACTGGATCCGGTCATACCATGAAAACCTGAATTTAATCCCCTAGAACCCACATTTAAAAAGCCAGGCAAGGGGGCTGGAGAGATGGACCAGCAGTTGAGAACACTGGCTGCCCTTCCAGAAGATCCAGGTTTGAGGCCCGGCACACACATAGCAGGAAGCAACTTTTCTGTAATTCCAGTTCTAGGGGATCCAATGCCTTCCTCTGGTGTCCGCAGGCGCCAGGAATATTCACTGTACACAAGACACGTATGAAGACAGAACACTCATGAGTGGGAGAAAGAAAATAAGGAGGGAGGGAAGGAAGAAGGAAGGGAGAGGGAGGGAGGGAGGAGGAGAGGAAAACAGAAGTCACACGGGGCAGCATACATCTCTAATCCCATCACTAGGGAGGCAGAGACGGGTAATTTATGGTGCTTGCTGGCTAGCCAGCCTTGCCAAATCAGTGAATTCAAGTAACAATGAAAAGAGTTTTGTTTCTAAAACTAAGGTGGAGGCTGCAGAGGTGACTCAGCAGTTTAGAGCACTGGCTGTTCTTCTAGAGGACCCGTGTTCAAATCCCAGAACCTCCATGGTGGCTCACAACTGTCCATTACCCCAGCTCTAGGAGACCTGGTGCCCTCTTCTGGCCTCTGTGGGAATTGCATGCATGTGGTGCACAGATGCAGATAAAACACCCATACACATAACATCAATTAAGTCAAACCTAAGGTGGACAGTGATTGAGGGTACCTGATAGTGACCTCTGACCTCCACATGCACCCCCTAACACACAAGTCACGTGGTGGGCCTTTGTTTTCATGTATCTGCTTGTTTGCTTTGACAGGGGACTTAAATCTTACCCATTGCATCTAGGGAGATAACCGACCCTCCCTGGCCTTCTGAGGAGCACAGGCAAGGTAGGCAGGGCAGTTGGTGCATCTTCTTCACAGAATGACCTCTTGAGTGCAGAGACAGTGGGGATGAAAACCCCTTTGAGGCTGTTTTACCCCTGTCATTGAAACTTGATATGCCAACGTGGTGAAAGAATAAATTCTAAATACAGATCTCGACTCCACACCCATTAACACTACAATTAATACTTCAGTAGAGCTTGTTGTTTCCAGGGCACTGACACACGCCTCCAACTGATGGTGAAGAAAGTTCTGGTAGACCCACTCCATAGCCAAGTAAACTGATAGACGGGCTAACAGCGTCTGGCTTAGGGCACTCAGTACAAGCCCCAGAGACACTTAATACATAGAGGAAATTAATCAGTCTCTAATTATAAGTGGTCCAATTCAGAGCATTTTTAAAATTTACTTTATTTTTAACTTGTGTATGTGTGTGTATTGTGTACTCGAATGTGTATGCACACATGTGCATGTGTGTGTGTACTTGAGTGTGTATGCACACATGTGTATGTGTGTGCACGAGTGTGTCACATGTGTGCATACACACTCGTGCATACACACACATACACATGTGACTACAGTGCTCAGAGAGGCAGAAGCGGGTATCAGATCCCCCAGGAACTAGAGTTGTAAACTGCCTGACGTGATTGCTGGGAACTAAACTCAGGTCCTCTGCAAAGAGCAGCAAGTTCTCTTGACCACTAAGCCTCTAGAGGGTTTCTTTAATGGCTCATGTATTATAAATTAAAACATTAAGTATTAATATACTTCTAAGTGATGTGTTTATAATTTCCAGACTGAAACAGATTTTTTCTTTTATTCCTAAGCAGAAATAATATCTTTGGGGGAGAGGTAAAATATAACTATAGAACATGCTAACTATCGGAATAGGACTGTGGATTAGGGTTCCCTCACCCTGATGAAATTAAAGAGCCAACTTATGGAGTGAGCAGAGCTTCATTTAAACAATAACATAGCCAGGTATGGCATCCCATGACTGTAATCTCTGCACCTCTGAGGCTGGAGGATTATAAATTCCAGCCCGGCTACACCGTGACTCTGTCTCAAAAACAAAACAAAACCCCACAGCCATAATTAACTAAACAACTTTAAAATGATTTTAGTGTTTGTGTGTGTGTGGAGAGAGAGAAAGAGAGAGAAAGAGAGGGGGCAAAGTATTGTGAAACTGGAGTTATTGGCAGTTGGGAGCTTCTTGGGTGCTGGGCACTGAACTCTGGTCATCTACACAAGCAGCAAATGCTCTTGGCCTCTGAGCCATGTCTATAACCCCGGTTGTCTGTCTGAGCCGTGTCTACAGCCCTGGTTAGTCAATTTTTACAATGTCACGTGGTTGCTCACCGAGAAGGGCTCGGAGGGAGTCGGGAACACACTAGCACACCAAGCGTTGGAGAGCACCCCACCTTTCTATTTTCTGGCCTGCACCCCAGGGGTGAAGTCTGTAAATTGTCCCCTCCCAGAGACCCTCTCAGCTGACTTCAGATTAAGCTCTGCCAAGAACTGAGCGCATTCTCCTTTGGGATGCGGCCGGGGACTGAGCTGAGACCATGTGTGGATGGCAGACGCAATTCACAGGCTCCCACTGCAGCTGTGTAGGCAGCTGCTTTCTAAGCAGCTGTCCCAGCCTTTCCTCACCAGCCCCTCCAACCATGGGGGTGCCTTCTGCTCCCTGGAGTTACTCCTCAGCACCCAGAAACCCACAACTACTTCTGACTTCCTGGCCCAACCCCAAAGCAATGCACAAAAGATAGAGATATTGGGGCAAAAGAGAGGCGGGGTTGGCAAAGATGGAGACACAGGCCTGGTTGTGCCAGGCAGCTGGAGAGCAAGACCCTCAGCTGGTTTCAAGACCAACAAAGCAGCGCAGCCATGACTGCAGGGCTGAGATCCAGGCACACAGTCAGGGACTTTCTTGTAAAAGGAGTTCCGTTCCAGCTGGTCAGTGACCCTCACACGGGACAGAAATGACACCCTTCTGGAAATCCCATCACTTTAAGTTGAAAGCCGGTGGCCCACCCTTTGTCTTTGCCCTGTTTCTGCTGCTCCTTTTAACTGTGTGAGCACAGACTTCCTTCCTGCTTGGGATCCATTAGACTTGAAAGATGATTCTCTTTCAGTCACTTACTCTAGAAAAAAGGATTATCAGGGAAGACAGATTGGCTTTGTACAGCAGAGGATAGCAAATTATATTAACCATCATGTTGTAATTATTCTACAAGATTCCTTGAAGTAGGGCATACCTTATGGATATAATAATCCCTACTCAAAAAATATAAAAGTTTAATGACACCATTTATCCACAGGTTAAAAAAAAAGTCCCATAAGCCTATCCATTACCAAGGCCACACATCCATACCACATGGTAATGGCAAGGACAAGCCCTTTGTGTGGGATTTTCTACAAGACACTTGGACCCAGCCTCACACTTATTTGTAAGACACGGCCACAGATTTGAAGTGTGAGCCATCAACACTTCAACTAGCACTCAGTCCAGCACTCAGCCAGCACTCAGCCAGCACTCAGTCCAGCACTCAAGCCAGCACTCAGCCAGCACTCAGTCCAGCACTCAGTCCAGCACCCAGCCAGCACTCAGTCCAGCACTCAGTCCAGCGCTCAGACCAGCGCTCACACCAGCACTCAGTCCAGCACTCAGTCCAGCACCCAGCCAGCACTCAGCCAGCACTCAGTCCAGCACTCAGACCAGCGCTCAGCGCTCAGACCAGCACTCAGCCAGCGCTCAGCACCCAGCCAGTGCTCAGACCAGCGCTCAGCACTCAGACCAGCACTCAGCCAGTACCCAGGCCTTCTGATTCCTAACACATTTAAGTCATGTTCACTGCATTGTTCCAGACACAATCAGTCATAAAAATGTTCAGTGTGTATCTATTGTGTATGTGCACATGTATTTGTTACATATGAAGAAACAGCTAATAGATGTTGACAACTGAGACAAAGTATCAATAAATATTATTATGTATCTTTATGTTAAATGCTGTATGCTTATATACTGTAATCTGTTCACAAACACTGATTTTCATTTAGTCACGGGTATACCATGATCTCCTGGCTGGCCCCACCGTCCTTAGCGTGCCCTTGGTAGCTTACTGAGTCTTGCCTGGCTCAGAGAGAACTCCCAGTCCTTGGCACGCATGCCCTCAGCAATCTCCCACCACTGTCCATGTGGTAAGACTTCAATACAGGCTCCTTCCTGGCCTCCGGGGTCTTTGCTTTCCCACACTAGCACACCTCTTCTTAGGTGTCCGGGAGCCGCCAAACACTTAGTACACCACAAAAGAAGTACCTCCTCTCCCCTTGGGTTTGCCCCCGCCCCGTGGCTTTCCCTATCCCAGGTGTAACAGCTACAACCTGCAGCCACTCAATCCAGAAACCGGTACCCATGACTCCCTAACCCTCACATCCGACTTGCCAGAAACTGAAACAAAACTAATAGGTCTACCTAAGAACTAAATTCAGACTGCTGGTTTTCCAGCATCTGGACCTTGGTGGCTCTTTCTGCTCTTGGTGAGGCATTTTCAGGGAAGTTAGAATGACCTCCAAAATCCCATGATCCTCCACTCTCCTGCTAACACCCTACCATGTCTCCCCACTTCACTCAGAGGAGAAACCCGAGTCCTCATCCTTGGCTCAAGAGCTCTGTGTGCAAGGCCTCACAGCCAGAAGAGGTTCAGATCTGGACCTGGGCCATTAGAGAGCTCAAGGGGGAACTGGCTGTGCTGATCCTTCAAGAACACTGGCCTTGCCTGACTAGACAGGTGTGTCCTGTGCTCCAAGTGTCTATTTTAGTGGATGACCAGTGAAGAGAACATACTTAGATGATACTGATCGGAACGGAGAAGGGAGCGGGAAAGAAAGCATGTGAGCCAGTGACACAAAGAACAGACAAGTCAAATGTGGAACGTAGCTGGGAAATGGCTCCTTCGGGTGGGCCATAATAGAAGGTGGCCACAGCGACAGGCTCCGTGGGACTCCTGGGAGCACATCAGACCCCTTTGCTGTGCTCAGCCCTCACACTCAAGGCTGGACATGTTTTCTGTAGGCAACCATCGACCTTACTCCCATATTCCATATCTGTATGGTTAGTTCTATACCTCAACTTGGCTAGGTCTTGGAACCAGTTATTTGGGTGAAGCACCAGCTTGAAGGGTACGGAAAAGACATTTTTAAATCATGGTTAACATCCAGAGCAATGGACCTTGGATAAGATATCGCTGTGAGGCAGAACTCGGTCAATCAGTTGAAGACCTTAATGGCAAAGACAGAGGACCTGGAGAGAAAGGAATTCTCTCTCTGAAACTACATTCAGACTCAAAATCGCATCAGCTCTTCCCTAGCTCTTCAGTCTGCCCTCCAGACACCACACTTACCAGGTCTTCTTAAAATGCATGCATGCGTGCACACACACACACAGACTGTAATTTGTATGGATTGTAAATACCAGAAGCACCACCCTCAAAGCTGGCTTGATATGTAGGAAATACTGTTCCTCCCCAGCACAGGTTGGTGTGAACTGGGTCTGGATCCTACTATGGTGTAACAGCACTTATATAAAGAAATCACCGTCCTTCTCTTCAGTCAAGGACTGTGAGTGTGTGTGTGTGTGTGTGTGTGTGTGTGTGTGTG
>LOEQ01001208.1:183590-207585 GCA_001685075.1 Bramus lutescens
CAAACATGGCTTCTCCTCGAAGGTTCTAAGACTCCACCACACAATGAGAAACTTAAGCACACCTCTGATGCTTTCCACCTTGTTCCTCTGCTCCTTGGGATATGCTATTTTCGTCTCCTGGTATTTAAAAAAAGACACACTTTTTTTTCAATTTCATATTTTAAATGTTTTTTTTTCTAAATTGAAAGTAAAAGTCTCTGCACTGGGACACTTTTCTTAGGGGAAGTTCATCACAGTCCTTTCCTATACTGAGTTTATACTTGACAGAAATTAAGGCACTCAGGTTAAACGCCTCTGACCTCAATTTGAAGTTCCAGTACAATGGCACCAGCAGGCCAGAGGGTCGCTGATTCGCTGCCCTTGAGACCATTATTCGTAAGTGATAGTCTCATCATGGGGTTTTGCCTGAGGATGCACAGGGATTGCAAAGCCTAGGAAGTTTCCTCTGGGGTCTGATTTGGCCAGAGCCACTTCTCGAGCAAACATGATGATTCCTGGGCTAGCTTTTGTGTTTCAGCTTTCTGGTCTGCACAGCCCTCCTCTTGAGAACTCTCCTAGGAGCCAAGCCTAAGAAAGGCAGCTGCAGGTGGAGGTGTCCAAAGAAATCAGCAGGCCTATGCTCTTGTCCAGGGCTGTGCTCATGGTTTCTAGCTGCTGGAGGCCAAGTGTCCCCTGATACTCTTAGAAATAGCTTTTCCTTCTTTATAGCTTTAAACGAGCCCTGATTTAACAAGTGGTTCTCAACCTGTGGGTCATGACCCCTTTGGGTTGCAATGACCCTTTCATGGATTGGTTGAATGCTAGACACCCTGAATATCGGGTATTTACATTACAATTCAGAGCAATAGCGAAATTACAGTTATGAAGTAGCAACAAAAACCATTTCATGGCTGGGGGTCACAACAACATGAGGAACTATATTAAAGGGTCACAGTATTAGGAAGGGTGAGAACCACTGGGATAAGCTATCCCTGAATCCTTGCTCCAAGCCTGGTGGCTATGAGCCCATGGTACAGAGCCTGGTTAGTTGTTGGCAAATGAGGTTCAGATGTCAAGTCTCATCTGGTTCCAAAACCCACAGACCTGATGACCAGATCTCAGACCCCTCAGGGACTTCTTGGAGTTAATGTTACTGAAATGGACTTGCAGCAAGCTGAGCTTCCTTCAGGACCTAGAGCTGCAACTGTCCTGGCAGGAGAGAAGATGCTGTGGTTTAAACACACACACACCCTTGCTTTTGACCATCGGGCTATTGAGACAGTTAATCTCCAATGAACTGGAATGGACTGGAATGTTCCTAGGAGCTGTCAGATCACCTTGCAGGAAAGACAAGAGCTGAGATAACGGTGGATCAATGCCTTGACTAAACTCTTGAGTTATACACACCTTTACCCTTAATATCTCACGTCAAGCCTCCCCAAGATGGACACTGGGGGCACAGGCATCACTGAATCTCTTTATTTGTTCTTCTTCCTAATGTGGAAACACTGAATCCCCTGTCAATGCTTTTCACTCTTGCCTGTCTCTTCCACTGGACTATTGAGGACGGGCGGCTGAGCCTACTTTGTTAGGGCTGCCAGGGTCCAGTAACACAAACATCATTAAGAACCAGGCCCCTGTGACAAGGACACTCAATAGATCTCCTAGTGTGCAGTCTCCACAGGGACTGGTACTAGAGCCCTCCCGTGGCTGGCTGGTTTGTGTGCGCTCCTGGGTTCAGAGATGGTCACACAGAAAGCCTAACCGTCACCACAGCTTTACAAGCTCCAAACGGGCAGCACAAATGCAGTTACCAGGGCAACACTCGATGCCAACTGCTGCAGAGCAGGAAGCTCTGGTCAAGGAGCACTGACAAACTACTTGGGGGAGCCTAAAAACAACGGAATGACAGCCATTATCACCTCAAGCCAAGGAGGAGAAACAAGGCCTAAAGCTGGACCCACTGCTCCTTCGTGACTGTTTACTATATTCACTCAACCATTATGGATCCAGTCAAATAGGGTGTAAACGAAAACTCCCCAACAGAAGCTCTGTCTGGTTAAGAACAAAAACTCCTGGGAAGGAGTCTGCAGAGACTGATGGCCCGGCTGGAATTTCAGTTCTGTGGAGAGGCTGGAATTTTGCAGGTTCACAGGCTAATTCCTTTATCCTGGGCTAATTTCAGCCTTCCGGAACAGCTGTTCCTTGTCCAGCTTGTATCTGAGCTAACACCTTGTGATAATAAATTTAAAAACCTCTTAGAAGCTGCAGAACAGTAGCTTCTACAAATTCAAGAGCTGTGAATGTCATCAGATAGCATCTTAGACCTTCAAAGTAGCTCCCCTCCCCCATTTCATTGTACCCACTTCTCTGGTGAACCTTACAAATGCATTTTAAAATTGCATTGATTTGTGACTGTCTCTGGCTTTACAACTATAAAAACTTCATGAAACGGCTTCCACATTGGAATATGGAACTTTGGGTAATCTAAATCTGTGTTCCCAGGCCATGGTCATTCAAAATGGCTTCGCAGTAAACTTACTCCCTTTAAGATGAGGGTTGTGCTGGGGTTCAACTGCCAGGACCTCAGAACGGCTCTTCTCCCTATTCCCAAGGAGCCCAGCTTCACTCTGGTATCTGGGCTAATTTTTTTTCTTCTTCTCGCTTTCCTTCACCAGAGCCAATCCCACCAGCTCCTCACATTCAGCTCTTCAGAACCAGAAGGAAATACCATCTACGAACAATAAAACCTTTGCAAAACCATCACATCTTAAAAATACAGCTCATGTTGCGTTTGAATAAAGCTGTACCAGAAACAGGTAATGGAGGAATAATGGCGACCAGACTGAATCATCCGCCAAGGGAAGAAGATCTATTTATTGGCTGGGATATCTCAGCCACCAAATACAGTTCCTGCCATTTACCTTTTAGAATGGAGGCTTCGCTTTTTTTTCTTAAGCCATGTTTGAGAAGGAGATTCCTTCAGGTTTCCACACTGGCTTTGCTGCTAAATCTCTGAATGGTTTACCTCAACTCATTTCATTCACTTATTCATGGTATGAGGTACTGATTTGGCTCTTGTCACACATCAGTAAATAAAACGGACAAGCACCCCCACTCTCATTGAGTTCAGTTCCCACAAAGAGTGACAGACAAGAAACAATACAAACAGTGAGCTACAGAAGGTCCTGAGGGGAGGATTCCTGGAGAGACACTATCTCTGTGCGCTGATGACTGATAAAAACCTCAATGACTATGGAGAGCTTGGGATGGTGCAGACCAAAATATTCTAATTAAAATTTCTTTGGAGCTATCTTTAGCACACACACCCAAGAGGCAATTCCTTGTCCACCTCTCTATCAGACCTTTTATCCATAAACATAAAAATACTTTACTCTCCACCAGTGGAATGGCTAAGAACACTGTCAAATAACATCTGCGGCCAATTGGCCTGGCTGTCCCCTGCTCCTCACCAACGTATTTTACAATTGGCCTGACTGTACCCTGCTCCTCACCAATGTATTTTACAATTGGCCTGGCTGTACCCTGCTCCTCATCAACGTATTTTACAATTGGCCTGGCTGTACCCTGCTCCTCATCAACATATTTTACAATTGGCCTGGCTGTTCCCTGCTCCTCACCAATGTATTTTACAATTGGCCTGGCTGTCTCCTGTTCCTCTGATGTACTCACCAGTGTATTTTACAAATGCCTTCATTTATGACTTTCTTTGTTTGGTTACTGCAAAACTTCACAAAACTGTTTCCATATCTGTATGTGGAACCTGAGGTGACCTAGCTCTGTCTTCTTGGTATGTGGTCACTAATATCTGACTCCAGAACAAACCATCTCTTAATCCTTTTGAGGTAAAAGACGTGGTTTTTATATCGACAACAATAATGGCAAGGAAAGGAGGCGAGGACAAGAGCGGCAACTCAGAGAAGCCTTGCTCGCTGTCTGAGCTGAGACTTGAAGAAGACGGGGGAGTCTGTGCAGCAGGCATCTGGGAAGGGGACCACCAGACAGGAGGAGCCAAGCGACCTGCTTAGGCCTCTTGTGTTGAGAACTCCTCTTGGCCTGGGACTTTTGAGGGTAAAGGAGGAAAACTACCATCCTTCCAACCTTCTGGGATTTAGTTGGTCAATTTGAAGTCACACAAAACAGATGAACAGGAGAGAAAAATTAACGGTGTGTGTGTGTATAAGAATCTCACAAAGATAGGAGACTCAGTGATGAGAAGATTGGGATATATATGCCACATGAGCTGTAGAAAAAACTTGGGGTGCAGAGGCCAGGGAGGCAAATCAAGGAAAGGGAAGGAAGGAAATGTAATGCAGGAGACCAGCAGGCAGGTAGGAGTCTTGGATGACAGAACACTGTAGCTGTCTTTCTGCTTAGATGTCTTTACTGATTAAAAAATCAATTTTTGCTTTTGTAAATAAAAACTTCTTGTGCAAAACTGAAAATTTGAATCTTATTTTAATCAGTCGAGGAGAAGTAAAATATAGTCTCTGGGTTCGCTGTGACTCAGTTCCTGTTGGATCAAAATAAATATGCAAAATGGCGAAACAGAGTGGATGAGCCCTGAGCATTTTCTCCGTGTCTTCCGCGTGGTTCCTTCCCCACCTCCCCATGCCTCTCTGGGTGACACAACAAACACACACTGAAACATGCACATGCTTTCTGGTTGTCAGAGAAAATACAGACCAGGGTATGTAGCGGCTGCTTCAACTCCCTTCAGAGCACGTCTGCTCTTTGTAATTCTGAGAGCCGTTCTCTGAACTCGAGGAAGGAACTGAAATGCGCTCCCATGGATGCACAGAGACTGTGTTGTCATCCTCTGTTGGGGGGGGAAGCTCCCTCTGGTAGTTTTTTGCTAGTTTTCCTTATGATGATTCAGACATGGTCTTTCTAAGCCACACCCTCCCATTCTGAAAGTCCTGGGTGGGTGAGCGCTCACCCCGGTCTACTGCTCCGATGGGGTGTCTGGTCACTCTGCTACCATTGCTGCTGGCCTGCTTCTGCAGACTTGCTGTGCATGGACTGCTCCCAGCGCTGTCTCCAGTCCCGGGGAGAGCGCGGAGCTGTAAACGCCCCCAGCCTCACTCAGCTGGTCCTGTCCCTTCCAGCCTCTCCTGCTCTCGGTCCCTCCGCAATAATATCTGGAATTCTAAAGAGTGAACTCTGAGAACTTACATGACGGATATGAAGACTAGCAGGTGAAAGCAATTTTAAATAATTATGTGGCTCTGAGTTGAGAGAGACTGGGGACCTCATTACCCTGCTTTCTACACTCTTCAGAGCCAAGCTGCCGCCTCCTTGTTGAAGAGAGCAGATGTAGCTTTCAAAGCCATGGAATAATCAGCAAATCAAGATTTCCTTCAGGTGAACAGTCTGGGCATGGTTCAGGGACCGGAGGTGGGCGTGGGAGCACTAGTCTGCCTGCTTCCCATCAGCCAAGACAGCAAGGACCAAAAAGAATTGATCTCAGCCTGCAGCAAGGTCTTAGAGGTATGTCTCTGATCCTAGCATGCTCAGAGGCCCTTGACTCTCTCAGTGGACAAAGCTTCAAAAGGTACTTAAGCACTAAGTGTAAATTCTGGGCACCAGTCCACTACCTGCTGAGGTACAAGGAGCACACTGTTCTCTCTCTCTCTCTCTCTCTCTCTCTCTCTACATATATATATATATATTCATATTCTCTCTCATATATATATATATATATTCTCTCTCTCAGTCTCTACATGCGCGCACACCAGCACAGTCCATGTGAACTCTAATGGACACATGCTTGCTCAGCCCTGACCTTATCTGGCAGGCAAGAACCCAGAGCCACAGATATCTGGGTACTGAGCAGACACCCCTCTCTAATAACAACTCCAGTTCTTAATTATGCACTCTTTGAGTTTCCACAGAACAATCCTTCCTGCTGAGCAGAGGAACGAGATGCTGCCTGGAGTGTCTCCATCATGAGTGAGCAGTTGCCTAATGCACTCGTGGGAAGGATTCAAAATATCCCATTAACAGAAGATTTGCAAGCCCGTCTCCTTAATGGTGAGAGCGGTATCTGCATGTCAGTACATAATAGCAAACATATTAATTAAAGCCCAGATTATACTTCAATCAATTAGGAATAATTTAGTGGGCTAAGAAATTATTAAGTTTAAAAAAATTGAAAACTGGCTACTTAGTGGGATGCAGAGCAAAACCCTCAGCGTTGCTGGGGAATTCATTACTTGTCCTACCGATGTGACAAAACACCCAATAAAAGCAACTTAATTTAATCTTATTTTAATTTAAGGACAGAAGGATTATTTGGGTTTGCATTTCAAGTTCATGACAGGAGCTTAAAGTGGCTGTCACATCGCATCTACAGCCAGGAAGCAAAGAACAGTGAGCATTCGGGTTACCTGGCTTCCCCCTTTGTCCAGGGCTCCAGCCCAGGGGACGGTACCACCAACAGACAGTTAAGGAGTGTCTTTCCACCTCAGTTAACCTGATCTAGATAAACTCTCACAGGCATGCCCACGGGCTTGTCTCCTGAAGGAACCTAGATCCTGCTGATCAGTAACTGTGACCATTACAGGTCAGGACAAATCTGGGAGATCACTAATTCAAGAACTTAAAATCCCCACTTCTGTTTCACCTTTATAGAATTTTAAACTGAAGAAAATCTTAAGGATATTAAATTCCATCACCTCTTTCAGCATTAGAGGAGACTGAGGCCCCACAAGGTACCTACCAAATGCCTTTTCAGAACAGAAGACGGCGGAGAACTTGCAGCTGGAGAGCCTGTGACCCAAGTGGCCCTAGAGTCCCTGCTGCTGGAAGTTCACAGTCAGCTCTGGGGCCCTGCTACTAAACGACAGCAAAGAAACAGATTGGACCAAAACTCTGACCAGGGTGGGGCAGAGAATACATCGATCAGCCTGAGCTAGCAGAGGAAAGGGTCTGCCTTGGAGGGGCCAGGTTTCAGAATTTGGTGCTGTGTGTCCTAGAAGGAGGAATTTTGATGTCGAATGCCTGGTCTACAAGCGTGTTCTCCATCCTGACGTGAGTGCCAGCCCACACGTGCATAGGAGAAGGTCTGCCCACTTCACTCTTCCTCACTTTACATCCATAGGCACGTGTTCTTCTCTTTCTCTCTCTCTCCTCGCTCTCTCCTCCCTCCCTTCCCCCTCTCTCCCTGTTACTGTTCAACCTGAGCCAAGACACTCAAACTCAGATTTGGGCTCAATGAGGAGCAGAGATTCCAAACCCTCATGGTTACATTGTACCTTATATTTCTGCTCTGCACACAAACATCCCAAGACCCCAATCTTTCAAAAGAAGACAAAGTAGGCTAATTGGTAGCTCAAGGTTTGTACAAAGGAAAATCTTTGTGCTTGTCCACAGAAGTCAGTATACGGGATCACTGGCCAAGAGGGGACAATTTGAGTGCCAAAACCTTAGAGGAGTAATGAATTATAAACCACTTGAAGACAGGAAGTACGGCATCCAGATAAATAATGAAGCATATGGGGTGTGGGAGGCCTTGCTTACCACAGAACCCCAAGTACCAACTAGCAAGGGCCAAAGCTGGATGTCAACATTTTGCAACATGGCCTCTAAGTGGCTCCTGTAGCTTTTTCTCTTTAGTTGTAAAGCAGAAGGAAGAAGACCATAGCTTTTCTAGATAATGAAAATTAATACACCAGTAAGGACAGGAAAGAGGGTGTCTCCAGTCTGATACCCTAAAAAAGACACACTTTTCTTATATGTGATAACTTCTAAATTGAAACAGTTCCATCCCTGAGGAAAGATCCTCAAGACTCATAGATAAACGACTCACAAGTCTCAGAGAGTTCCTGAAACTTATCAGATGCACACGCTCTCTTTCTTCAGGGTTATATAGACAGCAAGGATGGCTTGGAAGAGAGGAGACTCTGCAACCTGTCAAGCTGCTTGTGACTTGCATACAGAGTTGCGGAGACGCAGCTTCCATGGTCATCTCCTATGCTGGGGTGGGCTTTTTAGTAATACAGCCGTGTTTGAAGAGCCCATGCATGCTCCTGTAAGAAGCCCTTCCATTCACGTATTCCCAGACAAAGTCATACAACTTCTTAAGCTGTATCTCTGCTCAGATGCGCGATCTAAATACATAGCCTTAAAGAAGAGCTAAATTCGAGAGAGAGAGAGAGAGAGAGAGAGAGAGAGAGAGAGAGAAAATGCATGCATATATGCAGGTTCTGGAGTTACAGGCATTTGCAAGCCACTTGGTATGGGTACTGGAACACATGCTCGGGTTCTCTAATGGAGAAGTAAGCACTCCTAACTGCTAAGCCACCTCTCCAAGCCTAAGAGCTAAACTCAACACTGTAGAAGACAGAGGACATAGAAGCCTTCCAGACAAGGGACCCTAAAGTTCCAATCCTGTGTCAGTCTAGTTCCCTCCTAGAAAAATGAATTCTAGGTGACTAATAGCTTATCACTCCTCAATGAACAATCTCCAGGCAGAAAAGCTGATGTTCCTAGAACTCACCCTCCTCCACCAAACCTTCCACACAGCGAGTCTTGCAAAAATGAATAGAACCAGTCTCCCATCAAAGATGAGCCCATTAACCAGTCACAGTCCTATGTCATCACTGGGCCATGCTTCTCCACCAAGAGTGTGTGTGAGTCTGTGTGTGTCCGCATGCACACGCATACACACACATGAATACACATGCACATCCATACATATGCATTGTGTACATGTGTGTGTCCATGTGACTGTATGCATGCATGTGTACATGCAGGGTGGATGGGTGTGTGTGTGACTGTGTGGGTGTAGAAGGATTAACTCCTTCACTGTGAATCCTAAAAGTCTGAACACAGCTTTTGGACTGTGGCAAAAAGTATTTATCTTATATGACAGAAATGTTTCCATTTTCAGCTTTCATTGTTGAGTCTTTAATGCCCTTCCCAGCAGGCTTCTCAAAAATGTACATTAGAAGATGCACAGTACATATGATAAAAACAACTTCCTTGGCTGGGATGGCCACAGTTGGTTTTAACATGAGGTCTTATTTAGTCCATTTAGAGAATAAAATATATCAACTAAGACCATTTCATCTAATTTGTGACATAGACATTATCTATCTAGCTGATAGTCACTAAACACAATTAGATTTTTCACACTGCCCTTCCTTATCCTAAAGACACACAGCAGAAACTGGAAGGAGCCACTAGGCATGGAACAGACACCCAGCAGCCTTGGGATGATGGGTATCCAGAGACTCACTTCATGTAGGACAATCATGACCAGGCCAGCCACTGCCTGAGCTCACATAAGGCAGGCGCAAGTTCTTACAAAGAACACATACATTCTCAAACGGTCTACACAGGTTGGCTAGAACATCAATGACTGTGGTGAGGTTTGAATGTTGCAAGTCCAAGATCTAATTGAAAATATTCTTGGGCTATCTTGTGCTCTTGAATAGTTGGTGACCTCCTCTGTGTGTGACTTAATGACCTTGTGACTATCACACCAGCTCCCATCAACTCCAAAGCTAAATGCGTCCTCAGAAAGCACCTGAGATCATAGACGATACTTCCCTGTCTAACTGCTGTATCTGAGAACTATTGATTGACAGCTTTCTTTGTTCTGTTTCTACTAAAATGTTACAAAATTGCTCTCCTTGGACCACAGCCCTTAGGGAAAACTGGAATCTCTTTTCCCGGGCCTTGGACATTTATGTTTGGTTCTAGAATAAACCATGTCTTTCTCTGTGAGGTAAGAGCTGCATTTTGCATTTTCACTGACACTGGCTGTGGTAGAACCAGGGTCAGGATGAACCAGGCACTCATTCTGCTCCCCTAAACAAACCCGGAGCATCATTAAGTGCACACGGTCAGCAGCCTGATTTCCAGCTCATGAGTCACCAACAGGGCTTGAGTCATTACATTTGTTTGCCCACTGTCTAAATAACCCCAACACCCTTCTCAACAATAGACATAAAGGCCTGTGGGTTTTGTGCCAAAGCAACTATACACAGATTCACCAAAACAACAACAACAACAACAACAAAACCTTCCCAACCAGAAGGTGGCTATTGTTCTATTGTTACACAGTAGCAACTTCTATTGCTGGTAAACTCACCAGAGCATCCAAGGTGGACAAGGTGGTTAAACAGCCAATGACCCCAGCATCCACTGGCACTTAAGAGGCTGTATTTACTGTGTGGTGGTTTTGGAAAATAACCTCTGGCTTTGAATTAGACAGAAGCCGGGATCTGCCTGAGTGGATGAGGACAGAAAGGACCTAAGCAAAAGCTGCTGCCATGAGCGTATGACACCTTTTAAGCGGTGAGAAATTCATTTAATAAACCGATTGAAGCCTGAAATCTAATTAAATCTAAAAGAGGCATCGGTCTGAAATGCTAATAAGTTCACACTGTACAGGCGCGGTTTCTGCACACGCCTTTAATAACGCGTGGTCTGAAGTGTTTTCTGTATTCATTGAGGCCTCTCTGGGGCAGGACCTAAATCACTTCCAAACTCATCAAATGCAAACACCTTTGTGCTGGAGAGCTGTCTGGTCACCTTCTTCTTCCCATGAAAGGGGGATGAGAGAAGGAGCAGTCTTAAGGACTGAACCATGACTGTAAGAAAAACGGATATCTATAAAGGACCCCATGTGCCTTTCACCCAGGAAAGCCATGAGTGAGCATCACCTCACTGAGGCTCCCTAGGCTTGGGATCGTTTGAATATTCATGCCTGATGACACAGTCGGGGCTTTCTGGAAATTAATGCTTTGAGTAGTTCACCCTAATCTGGAGGCCATCTTCAACCCTTTTAAACAAACATGTGTTAAACTGCAGGTGTGGGCAAGTGTTGTGGTATGTAAAGTATGTAAAGATCAGAAGACAACATGTGGGAGTCAGTACTCTCCTTCCATCACATGAGTACTGGGACCTGAACTCGGGTCATCAGGTGTTCCGCGTGGCTGTCATCTTCATGCATGTAGCCATGCCCGCCTGGCAAAGATCATCCCTGTTGGGCTTGTTGATTTATGCCTCTTCCACATTGCTTGCCCCATCACCCCGAGCCTCCACCTCGCTGCAGAGTACCCAACTACATCTACTAACCAGCAACTCAGGATGTGGCATTGGGGATGGGGCGGGGCTAGAGGGAGGAGAGTCCATCTCTGCGGCTACAGGGACATCCTGATCCTTTTGAGTAGGGCTTTCTGGACATATCTGTTAGAGGAGCAGTACCCACACCCCTTTAAGTAGCCCTTCACCTATGCCCTGTAAAGATGCCCAATAGAGCTCTTTGTTTCTTCAGAGTGACCTTCAGTAGAATCGCAACTGTGTTTGACACTGGGACCTTAGAAGAAGGGGCAGATATGACTTATGTCTCTCCTTGAGAAGGGATTTTATGGACATTAGACTCAGTGGCAAGTGCCTTCTGAACCATCTCGTGGATCCCTAGAGCTCACCCTCAGCCACCAGAAGCATTTGCATACCACAGCCCCAGAGTTTAGCTTTCCTGCTGACTCGGAGCAATCCTGAGATATCAGATGCACAGCCCAGTATTTCTCTGTGTGGTTGGAGGATTCATCAGGGCCGGCCACTGGGTCTGTGCTTCCACACAGCACGCTTGCTTCTGGAAGCTCAGCTTCCTCCCATATTCTCCATCTGAGATGTGGAGACAAAGGATACATAGTGGCATCTGAGGCCACTCTTGTCCCATCTCCTGTCCCTCTCCTGTTAGCCAGTCACTTCCTGCTCCATTGCAGCCACGCTAGCCTCACTTGCTCTTCCTTGTTCTCTCTGATGCGCATCTGGCCCAGGGCCTTTTCATTGGCTGCACCCTCTTCCTGCAACACCTCTCCAGCTAGTGTCTCACGTCTTCCTTCAGGTCTGCACTGCATGTAACCTTGGTGAGGCCTAGCCTCACCCTTTGAGAATCCATGCTCATTGTCCCAGGTCCCTGTATTTGTGAGTTTATCTGATCAATAAGACCCATGAGAGCTCCAGATGAACATTTGTGCAGTTACTCAAGCTCAGAGGCCGAGCCCGAGCCTCTGGACCTGTTAGATGGAAAGGGCTCGCTGTGCTGTTGGTGCATTGGTGCACTCCACACTGGCACCCCATCTATGCTGCCACATTTTGGTGTGTTCTGGGAGATGACATCACTGCCCCCTAAGCATGTCACAGGAAGTACTGTGTGGTGTTCCTAAGCGAGAGAAAGCCATGTGCATCTTATCTGAGAAAAACCGGTGTCAGTGTTCCCCCATTTCCCTCAGGCCTGAGTTCCAGTGCCGTTGGGCATTAGTTCAATGTTAGGGAGGCAAAATCATGCATAAGCATGGTGAGCATGGTGTCTTTAAACAGAGCGCGAAAGAATGATAGATGGAGTGAGCGCCTCAAACCTGAAAACCTTGAATGTTCACCTCAAAACTTCTGGTGCATGCCACGCTGCACACCATGCCTCTCTGCACACCATGCCAGGCATGCCACGCTGCACACCATGCCAACCTGCACAACATGCCAGGAATGCCATGCTGCACACCATGGCAAGAAATAAGCAACAATTCTAAGCACGACAATCAGAGATTCCTTCTGATCTTTACATCATGGGTTAGCCACAGTTCAGAGTTCTTCATAGAAGATGAAGTGTTAGCATTGATCTTTTGGGAGCAATTGGACAGGATCAGAGAACTCTGCTCATATCCAGGACTGCAGCACTGAACCCCTATGCACATAGGTAGGTTTGAATGAAGATGGCCAAGTTGCAAGTGGGCCTGAAATAGCAACACAAGCAAGCACAGCAAAGCCAAACCAATCAGCAGTCTAAGGACTCAAAAAGATGGCACCAACGAATGCTTTTGGGGCTGGAGAGATGGCTCAGAAGTTGAGAGCGCACACGCACACTGCTCTTGCAGAGGATCTGTGTTCAGTTCCCACACGCCCGTGTCAGGCAGCTCATGCCTCCTAAAACCTCACGACTAGGGAATCCCATGTTCTCTTCCGACCTCTGCAGGTGCCTGCGTGCATGTGACGTACACTCACACAGACATACACACATACGTGTAAATAAAAAGAATATGAACAAATAAAAAGAATTTTGCACTTATTCGTAGTATAACAGAAAGAGGCAATATAATCACCCATAGTGATGTAGAATGCATGAATTTTCATCTCTGAGAAAATTTACGATTCGACAAAAGTCTTTCTTACCAATGGTAAGACATGGAATATGTGACATAGCCTTTGATGATATCTTCATCCTTATTGATAATACTATTACACAGAATAAATCAGCTCATTCTAATGGTTTTTTATTGGAATCAATCATTTTGCATCTCAGCAATCCCTAGTTCCTAGTCATGACCTGGCTGCTCACAAATTCAGAATCACATCCAGGTCCAATCTTAAGTACTTATCATTGCAAAAAAATTCATCCTACTTATGAGAGCTGAGACATAAGGCTCCTTTCCTAAGGAGTGTGCGAAAGATGCCCCTTGTTCACAGAGAACAGTGGAACAGAAATAACACTGAAGAAGATGAAATGATCCAGCTATCTTTCCCTGCCCTCCCCTCTGCTGACCCCTAATATCCTGAAGGAGAGATGTGCTACACAGGGAGAGACACAAACCTAAAAGCAGAATGATGCACAGTTAATAAAAGCTCAGGATCAGAAATTGGGGTTCGACCTGAAGATCTGAAAAGCAAAACAGCCGGCCACTGGCTCAGCCACACCTCAGTCTGAAATGGTGACCCCACCTCCAGGAATCTCAGAATGAGACCGTCTCTGAGAGCTGTCTCCCCCTGTCTTATATTCCTCTCTAGGGCTGGGATTAAAGGCATGCACCACCCAATTTCTATAGCAACCAGTGTGGCTATGGAATTAAAGGTGCGTGTCATTGCGGCTACTGAGATTAAAGGTGTGTCTTACCATAACCTGGTCTGCAAGGCTGACCAGTGGGACTGTTTTTCTCTCAGATCTTCAGGCAGTTGTTATTTATTTAATTGTATTTATATAATACAATTGAAATGCTACCACAGGAGAATGTTTATTTCTGACTTTGGCCTCTGAGATGCCAACCTGCTGAAGACTTTCTACAACAGAACTGGGGAGCGATGTGGGCGGAGTGGGATAAAGGGGTGGAAAGTCTAAGGGGGGTGTAGAGGGAGACACCCATGGGAGAAAAAGGCATCTCTGTGTGGGCATCAGAAAAGCCTCCTTCCAACCTCCGCCTAGAAAGGTCTCTAGCTTGCTGTCTCTAACATAATGGGGAAGCCCTCAACAGCCCACACCACCACCTAGTCAGTGACTTGGACTAATGAGGCAGCTCCTTCTTCCTAGTCTTTGGTGCCTACAGACCAACTTTCTGCCAACGGAACCCTTCTCCGCCACTTCCACAATGAGTTTCTAGGGAGCTGGTACCCAAGACAACATCAAGGAACCCCTTGAATTCCACATCCTATCTCAGGCTCACGCTCAACAGAGTTGAAAGCACTCACACAACTGTCTCACAGAACACCAGCTACATATTTACAGCCGCTCTGATATCATTACCAGAATCGGAATGTTTCCACAGTACGTTCTAGAAGAGCTTTACTCCCAACACTGCATCCAGTTTCCTCATCTTGATGTGTAAGAGTTAGACTTTTTTCTCAGCACTTCCCTTAGAAAAACTCCTTGAAGACAAGCAGCTGTCAGACTCACCTTGCATCAAAGTCTGAATGGAAAGCCTTTTCTCCCTTCAAGCTGGCAACTTCCTCCCTCATCTACTATCTACGGCAAAGCATAATGTCTTCTGAAATGATGACTGTAATTAAGGCAGGTGTACACACTCCTCCTTCCAGATTCCTCTCAAGGTGCATTCATTCTCAATAAAATTGAAAGTAGACATAATATTTTGACACACCACATAGAACACCTGATGAAGAAAATTAGGAGGTGAGGAAGGCTGAGAACCCATGGTGGTCATGCATGATGTGTATAACATCCTTCAGGTGTGATTCACAGCACACAGAGAAAGACCAGTTACACACCAGGAGATGAGGAAAGCTGAGAACCCACGATGGTCATGTATGATGTGTATAACATCCTTCAGGTGTGACTTAAAACACACAGAGAAAGACCAGTTACACACCAGGAGATGAGGAAAGCTGAGAACCCACGATGGTCATGTATGATGTGTATAACATCCTTTAGGTGTGGCTTAAAACACACAGAGAAAGACCAGTTACACACCAGTTCAAAACACTGGAATCTTTGCTCGTAAGTTGCAATGGGCAGAATTTTAGAAAACCATGGTTGTCTATTGGATTCATCATTTTTCTCATCATTGTGACAAAATAAATACTTGACAAGAAGAAAAGTAGGGGAAGAGAGGTTTGTCTGAGCTCGTGCAGCTGAAGGGCTGGACTCCGTTATGGCAAGAAAGAGTGGTGAGGGAAACGGCTCATGTCTGCAGCAGCAGGAGCATGGGAGTTGGCTCTCACAGCGAATCAAGAGCCAGAACCACACACCAGCTGTAAACCTGGAGGACAGCCCCCAGTGACCTGCCTCTTCCAGTGAGGTCCCACCTCCTAAAGGTTCAACAAACTCCCCAAACATCACATCCACCAGGGACCACATATTTAAACACGTGCACTTGTGAGTGACATTCCACGTCCATCACTCCAGCACGGATTTCCCAAGGGCAACCAAGACCCAAGCACAGGCAGCCTGGCTCCACACCTGTTCCCCCAACACCATATTCTGGTGACTAGCAAGACTGAGGGATGACCAATATCCTCCATAGGAAGAGGCCCAAGTGTTCCCTGTGCCACACTGCTCCTATTCTAGAAGCCTTCTATCAAAGAGTCTGTCCAAAATTGGACATGGAAAAATCTTCCACACAAGGAAAATGGAAAGGACGACCTTGAAGCAAAACGAACCAGGACCACAAAACAGAACGGAGGCCAACTCCATATTTCCTTTCCACTTTGATCAATGGAAGTCTGTGTCCAGGAAAAATAGTTCTTAAAATATAAAGAAAATGCATTTACTAAGTCTGCTGAATGAGGACCAGAGAGGGAAGAGTTAGGTAAATGAAGGAAGATGTACAGAGTCCATAGAGGACACTGCGGGTGTGCTCATTAATAATAATAACCCAAGGCCTGGGGCAGACCTGAGGTCACATGCTTCCATCTGAAACCCATGTCTTCCGCACAGTGCTACCCATTTTCCATATCTCCAACCACTCACCCTTCCAGGCTTTCTTTACTAGAAGGTAAAAAAGCAAAAGGCACAGTATGAGTTTTATCCCATCTGTACCAATGACACTGCGCTAATCTTTGGTGTTTGCCCCGGCCCACTGCTGAGTGTGTGGTCTCCGTTAACCCCCACGGCAGCCTGCCAGAGCAAGTGCCGCCATCATTCCACCTTAATGCCTCCGAAAAACCAGGTGGAAGGAGGCGACCAACTTCCAAATCCCGTGAGTAGCATAATGTGGGAGGAAGCCACCCTGCTTCCGTGTGACTGGGCTGAGGAACAAGAGCGTTGACATCTGTGAGCTCGTGACTTTACCCCACTCTGCTGGATCATGGCTGCTCTAGATTCCAACTGGATGGAGTCTTTGCTTAGCCAATCCCTTCAGCACTCACTGGTCCTAGGCCTGGCCCATCAGGAGGTAGACCACATGGTCACCTTTGGCTCTGCCAGGCTTCCAGCAACCCCGCCCCCACTAAAAAGAAAAAAAAAGTAAAAACTTATTACTTCCCAGGGGTCTACTATAATCTCATTTCCAACAATCATTACATTATCCTACTTTAGAGGTAGAAGATTGGCCCAGAGTCTCACAGCTGATGAAGAGCAAGCTCTTGGGGACCAGGGTCCCTCTGGATAGGATGAACACTGTAAACAAAGCCCGCTCCCGCTTTCCTCTTTAGGTTCACCCAGTCTCTGTTCTGTACCAGCGACACTGGGAGACCATAGCATCCTGGAACCCTGCCCTACGACTGGGGGTTAAGCATCATTCAGAGTCAGGAGGCTCCAAGAGGCAGCCATCTATCCCTGGACTTACCTTTGATTGCACAGCAGAACCAGCTCCCTACCTAGAGAGCTAAGGTCTTCTATAGACCTCCCAGTCTGGGCAATTGATGCCCCACTGAGAGAAAGTGCTGGGGCTCCTCCTCCTGCTCCTCCTCCCAGCCTAAAGATGCTCATGCAATAAAGTCTAGCCCTCACCAACTGCTATCCAGATTCCACTGGGATAACAGATGATGCATGAATTTGCCTGCAAAGACGGGGAAGCATCATAATTCAAGCAGTGTGGAGGGCCAGCTGCCTGAGATTCTTGAGATAACTGAAATTGACCCATAACTCACCAGCCACTGTGGGAAACCCTATCACTTTGCATATTTCACCTCTATAGCTGGAAATCAAATCAGGGGCACAATCAGAATGCTAATTTGGAACCTCAGACAGGCAACGCCATCTTTAATGACTCTTGGCAAAAGATACTCATTAGAGATCTCAGCTCCTCTAAATTAAAACATGAAACCTAGAGATTAAAGCATAGAAATTTCAATTTCTCAGCCCCATACAGCCATGGAAAACTCACACCACGGGAATACAGCTGCTCCTTGGGGCTTTGCTACATTTGTAAATATTTCAACGAGATCCATGGAAAGGAAAGCTGGGGACAGGCATGAACAGACCCAGCAGGTCCCAACTGTAGATGTGGGCCATCAGAGAGAGCAGCACTTCTTCATGGCCAACATAAACCGTCCTGTCAAGAAAGAACATCTCCCTGCCGATGGCCAGAGTCGTCTGTCTGTTCTAGGATACAAAGCTCAGGTTCCAATGACACAGCAGGCCGTTGGCATCGGGGTCCCGATTGGAAGACGGCACAGTGAGCCAGCCTCGTGTTCGGTGCTGTGCTAATAACAGTCTCATCATTGGTTCTAAGCTTCCCTCAATATCTATTTCCAGAAGACTGAGAGAATCACTCAATAAGCTCCAGGAGACTGCTCTAAACCTCTCCCTCCACCATCGCCCAACAGAATATGTGCACCACCAGCTTCCCCTCTGCTCTTGACTAAATTCCGCTTGCACTCAGGAAGAGGGGGCTGTTCCTGGTCTGTAGCAACACCCCATATGCAACCCAGAGACATGGGTGTAAAGTTGGATACTAGACATCACAACTTCACAACTTGCCTTCCCTTAAAAGACCATACACCCAGAAATGGAACATGAAACCCACAGAACAAAGCTGGGTGTGGTCATGGATTCTGCAACCCTAGTGCAGAAGAGGCAGAGGCAGGCAGATCCTCAGAGCTTGCTGACCAGCCAGCTTAGCCAATCAGTGACTTCCAGGTTCAGTGAGAGACTGTCTCAGAAGATGGAGGGCAGTTGAGAAAGACACCCAACATTTACCTCTGGCCTCCACATAAACAAACACACATGTACCTATGCACTACACAAACACATACATGTACACACACATTCATGTACCCACACACATACACTGCACAAGCACACACATACACCAGACATCCATGCACACCCACACACAACACTGAAAAACCTCCCTGTGAGGAAGAAACAGTCACAAATGACACGAAGATAATCAGCACTTTTATTCTTCTGAAAAAAAGCCTCTCCTGAGCTTTCCCCTGGGCACCACGGCTCAGAGGCTCAAGTGGATTCTGAAATTTGGCTGTTTAACCTGAAAAGGCCACCTCGTGCAAAGACACAAGCACCACTTCTAGGTACAGCCAACAAGCTGGAAAGAAACTTAAAAATACGGAGGGACTGGGTGTGGTGGTGCACACTGGTAACCCTAACATTTGGGAGGCTGATGTGGGATTTCCCCTCGGCATGCTGTGAATACCACTGGATAATAAAGAAACTGCTTTGAGTCTATAGCAGAACAGAGCTAGGCGGAGAAAACTAAACTGAATGCTGGGAGAAAGAAGGCGGAGTCAGGGAGAAGCTAGGTAGCCCCACCAGAGACAGACGTCAGAACTTCACTCAGTAGGCCACAGCCTCGTGGTGATACACACACAGATTAATGGAGATGGCTTAATTTAAGATATGAGTTAGCCAGAAACACACTTAAGCCATTGGCCAAAGAGTATTGCAAATAATATGGTTTCTGTGTGATTATTTCGGGGTTGAGCAGCTGGAAACAAACAAGCAGCCTCTACAACAGGAGGCCGATTTCATGATTTCAAAACCAGCTAAGGCTTACCCAGCCACACCTTATCTCAAGAACAAAACAAAGACAGCAGTGCTGGTAAGAGCCGTCCTGCTCTTGCAGAGGACTCAAGGTCAGTTCCCAGAACCCACACCTGGCAGTTCACAACACCAATGACTCTAGTTCCAGGGCATCTGATGCCCATGGGCCTCCTTGGTCACCACACACACACATGGGGCACAACACAAACTCACAAAGACTCACACAGACACACAGACACTTGCTTTGATCAATAAATCTAAAAAAAGCAAAGAACCTTCTAGTCTTGCATGCTGCAGAAGCTAGCCTGCATCCATCCTAGAGGAGAATCTATTCACATTTTCATCAAGTGCTCTTGTAAATAACTTTCAATCACCGTTGCTCCAAGGGCTCACACTTTGGAGCCCCACAAAGTAACCATTTGTTACAGGACAATGGCAGATATGTTTTATCCATCTCTGTAGTTTATGTAAGTTGAAGATCTTTCTTGGCCAAAAATAAGTTAAATAAGGGGGCTGGAGAGATGGTTCATCAGTTAATAATGTATACTGTTCGTCAATCTTCAAGAAAACACAAATTCAGCTCCTAGTGCTCACACCAGATGGGTCAAAGCAACTGTAATTCAGCCCCACTGCATCCAATGTCAAGAATCTTCCGGCCTCCAAGGGCGCCTGCACTCATGCATGCATAGCTATATATAGATACACAGATATATACACTCACATATGCATAGCTATACACAGATACAAACACAGAAACATACACACACTTAAAATGTAAATACAATTAAATTTGATTAATTAAAACAAAAACAGTCATCTGTTTCACTGTATGAAATGCAGCCACCTTGTAGCGATCAGTGAGTTAGTAACTATGGACAAGGAAACTGTCCTGGTCACCATGGTGACCACTCCAGCTGACCCTGAAGAAGTCCCCAGAAAAAGACATCCTTCCCAAGTACATTAGTGCAGATGGTCACAACAGAGGCAGAGAAGCCATGCAGGGCTCCCACCAGATGCTTGTGACATGTTCCCAAACCATACCCAGTCCCCACATGGACTGAGGAAGCAACTTTTTCTGAGCAGGTCACAGGATGACAGCTTCCAGTGAGATTCATCTCAACAAAAACTATCCAGCTGTGAAGAGCCCTTTTGCCAGCATTCCCCAGTCCTGGCTTTAAAAGACCAGCCTGGAGCTTGAGGAAGTAACAAAGGAGATGCAAGGGGGCTGCTGAACTGTCCTTCTATAGCTACAAGAAACCTCCAACCCCATAAAGCAAGCCAGAACACAGCTAAAACATGCATACAGAAGCCCAGGTCACACCACACGCGCCCACACGGTTATGGAGAAGAAACACTGCAAGCTGCCTGTGTCCTCCAAAGAGCAGCAGGGGTTTGGCAACACTCACTGAGTTCTCCTGCTACCTTTGTCTTGGGTCTACAGAGATGAATGAGGCAGAACAGCAACTCTGAACAGGGCGAGAACTAGAAAGAAGCCAAGCAAGGGAACCAAAGATCAAGTTTCAAGTGGGCCCCCTGAGCTTCTTCCACTGGGTCTGCGATTGCAACAGCAATCCCGACCCTTGCTACATGCTAGATATTGTCAGAAAAACTCATGTGCAAACAAGTCCTTCTGGAAAGCAGCCGTCAAAAATAAATAGTGACCCAAAATGAAGTCTTTTCCCTTAAATTGCTTTGACCAGTGTATTTTATCACAGCCATGAGATGTCATAGTCCTGTGTGAGTTCTGTATCACTTACCTCCGTAGCTTTGTGGTAACTCTGTGAGGGTCCGAAAGCCCGGACTGCCATCACCTTAGCAGGATAAAAAATGTATAGTACCAAAAGTGGCGTTGGAAAAGGGGAAAAACAGTAGCCAAACTCTCTGAAGCCAGCCAAGCCCGCCAGACACACCCAAAAGACTTAAACAAACCACGAGACTGACCTCCACATTCCAGTAAAGCTGAACATGGTGCTGACGCAGCGGGGAAGGGGTGGTGGTGTGAGCCCATCCAGGCGCATGAGCAGAGCGGGAACACCGAAGAGCACCAAGTATTTCACATAGAAGAAGAGTACGTGGGCCAAGGCCAGGCCTCCTGAAAAGCAAAGGGGCTCATCAGCCATGCCAGTGAAAGACAGCAGCCTCCTGAGTCTGTCTTGTTTCTTCACCAGTCCCTTCTTGCCTTCCACCATCTTGGGCATTTGCAACTAGTCCCTAGTTGGCCCCATGTGGGGAAAGTTAAGGGCTGCAGCCTCACTGGAGGAAGTATGTCACTGGGCATAGGTTTGAGTAAAAAGCTATGTACTTCTAGTTCACTCCTTGCTTGTGATTCAAGATATGAACACTTAGCTTCCTGCCCTGTAGTCTGCTACCTGCTCCACACTGTCTCCATCATCATTAACTCTAACCCTCTGGAACCATGAGTCCAAATAAATTCTTCTATAAGATGCCTTGCTGTGGTGTTTAATCATGGCAACGGAAAAGTAACCAACAAAAATGAGATTACCTTATTACTGTCACAGGCAAGGGGATCTTTCTGTAAGCTACATCTTTTTTTAAAAAGTTTATGTGCATGTGTTTGTGTGCATGTGCACATGTGCATGTACCACAGTGCACACGTGAAAGGCAGAGAACTTGTGGGAGCTGGTCCTCTCTTCCAATGGGAGCCAGTCCTCTCTCCTGCTGGGAGCCGGTCCTCTCTCCACTGGGAGCTCCAGGAATTGAACTCAAGGCATCAGGCTTGTGTGGCAGGGGCCTTTTCTAACAAAGCCACCTCGCCAGAACATAAGGCATGCTTTCACAGGTAACAGAGAAAAAAAGCATGCAAAAATACCCATCTCACTTAAAAACCAGAAGGATGGGGGGATCCTTCACAAGTCCTTTCAAAACCTGTACCCATCAGAATCCAAAAGCCATATCAGAGAGTGTCAGTAAAGACATAATACACAGCACATAAGAATGTCCCACAACACAGCTACCGTGGAAAACAAACAGAAAAACAAACATAACTAAAATGAAAAACAATTAAACATAGAGTTTCCCATGTCCCAGAAATTCCAGGCTTTGGTCAAGAGAAATGCAAACATCTCCACACAGAGACAGCCAGGCAGTCTTAGCAGAACTTCTCTTAACAGACAAAAGATGGAACAATCCAAACAATCCATCAACAAGCAGACAAGTTACGGTGGATCCAGACAATGGGATAGTACTCTATCTTACAAAAAGGAACTGAAGTCCCCAGAACAAAAGCCATGTCTTTGTTAAAGTCTACAAGACTGAACCACCAACTACTACATTATCATGGAGACTTGGATTGTTGCTGATACAGAGCCAAATTGCCTTACTATAGTCCCTTAAATACTTATTTCTTGTTCATCTCTTTGTCTGACCAGCTTTTTCAAATATCAAGTGAAACTTGCGGATGTAATGATTTAGCAGAGCACTAGCTCCCACCAACTCAAAAGCTAACAGTGGAATCCCTGACTACAACAGAGATTTCTCTGGTTTGGTATAATCTGCCTTCCTGATGTCCCCAACAACGCATTCAGAAAGTCCCATGATTCGTGGCTTTCTTGTATTCTGACTTTGAGGGGGGCTTGTTTCCCATGTGGTGCAAGGCTGCTGTGAGAGCCACATACTCCCCCGACGTGACTACGAGGTCAGCAGTGACAGCTCTGTTGTTGTCTCTGTGAGGTTGGAGCTTGTCCTTTGGACGTCTGAAGGCCGCCTGCTCAGCTGCACAAGCTGTTACGCAATGTCCCTCTTACAACAGGAGAAAAGTCCTGGATGCCGCATGAACACGCTGTCGCCTTCCCTTTGGAAGCAAGTGAATGATCTGCAGTGGTGTTCCAGGAAGCTCAAGGGAAGGGGGAACAGAACCCCAGTTCTTTTCTGTGTGTTTCCATGGAGGATCTATGAGAATCTCTTGAGCTTTATGTCACATGTAAGTTCCACGCAGTTTTTCTTCCAATTAAGAAACACCAGGAGGTCACCAGAGTCTCATGTTCATTCACTCATTTCTTCTTGTGTGTGTGTGTGTGTGTGTGTGCATGCATGTGTGTGTGTGTGTGAGTGTGTGTGTGTGTGAGTGTGTGTGTGCATGCATGTCAATCTTGAGTGTCTTTTATCATGCACCATCCTTGTGGATTTTATTTTGTTTTATATCTATACATTTTTACGTGTGTATGTATGTGTGTGCTTCTTTGTGTATGCATGCGTGTCCATCTCAACTCAATCTTGAGTGTCTTTTCTCATGCACCATCCTTGTTGGTTTTATTTTGTTTTATATTTATTTATTCATTTGTATGTGTGTGTGCTTAAGTGCACACAGGGAGGTCAGAGGGTAGCTTGCAGGAGTCAGTTCCTGTTGTAGAATATTATTTTAAGATGTGTGACTTTTGCTTATGTTGCATTTGTTTATCTCTGTCAAGCTGTGATTCTTTACCTGTCTAAAACCCCTGATGGCCCCAACAAAGAGCTGATCAGTCAATAGTGAGCCAGACAGGAGACCACTTCCTAAATATAACCCCAGTAGCACAGACAGTGAAAGAAACAATTAATGGGATCTCCTGAAACTGAAAAGCTTCTGTAAAGCAAAGGACACGGTCAAGAAGACAAAATGACAGCCTACAGAATGGGAAAAGATCTTCACCAACCCCACATTAGACAGAGGTCTAAGCTCCAAAATACACAAAGAACTCATGAAATTGGTCATCAAAAGAACAAATAATTCAATTAAAAAAATGGAGTACACACCTAAACAGAGAACTCTCAACAGAGGAATCTAAAATGGCTAAAAGGCACTTAAGGAAATGT
>LOEQ01001208.1:234086-254982 GCA_001685075.1 Bramus lutescens
TGACAGAATAGAGGTAACTGTGACCCACCCCTACCGGGTCCAATCACAACAGACCCCCAGCCAGAGCTCAGCCATTACTCAACCTCCTTCATCTCCTCACAGAGCTTGGAGGAAACCCAGAGAGGGGCCGACCTGGAGGAAAAGCATTTAATCTAAGCCAAGCAGCTCAAGGGGAAGCTTCATTACTTTATTATTTTACATGACCAGAGGAAGGGAGGAGGGGGGGAAAGGAGGCAGAGGTTGGAGTCTGCTCCTGGAAGTAGCCTTGCCCTCATTAGGAGGTGGTGGCCATCCTGGATGGCGATGGGAGCATTCTTCAGGAGTCAGGGCTGTGACTGAAAGCCAACTGACGCCTGCCCCACCCGGCCCCCAAGTGCACTTCCCAGGCGTCGAAATGCCCCAGAGGACAGCAAAGTAGATGCAGCTGCAGCTCAAATCTTCCACCCTGAAAAAGCACCAAAAACAACTCTGCCAAGGAAGGCCGTGAGGAACACTTGGTCCAGGTGCTGAGAGGCTGGGACTAATGAGGACAAGGTGGCGGCCCAGACTCACAGAGAGGCCAGGCCGGCAGACAAAGAGGCACTGTGGCCCAGCGGCAAGCAGGTCTGCCAGCCAGCTGCCTCGCTGTCCAGGTTTGGTCACACCAGGGTGAGACCCATAAGGAGATAACTCGGCTCTCACTCTGCCTCCTCCCCAGCATGTGAGATTAAGCTGGGTCTGCCTGCCCAGCCAGACCTGAGAGTACCACACAGGAAGCTGAACAGAGTAGTTCCACTTCCCAGGCCAAAACTGCAAAGCCACCTCCTGGGACGCCTCCGACTTTGGAATGGCCAGGATGCCTGACCTATTCCTTGCCCTCTGCGCTTGCTCCANCCACCGTGCCAGGCATGGCTCAGGGATCCACACGGCTTCATTTCTGGCTTTCCAGTTAGCCGACCACCCCCATGTGAAAACAATTTAGCTCCCAGTCCTACGCCCAGACCAGCCTGAAACAGAGCGGTTCGGAAATACAGGGTCACAGGCCCAGACCCCGCCTCGGTCCTCGAGGGCTGTGGAACCCGTCGGCACCTCCCTTCTTGGCTCCTGTACAAAGGACTGAACCCAGGTCTCCTCACCTTAGGCACAAACACATTCTGCCACCGAGCTACCTCCAAACCTGCCTCACTTCTCTCCCCAGCACCACATAGAAAATCTCAGGAGCAAAGACCAGAGGCCAAGAGCAGCGGCCACCAGGTCCTAGGCTCTGTCCACCTGCAGACGTGACCTGGGAAAGCACTGCTTTGCCATCACTGCCCAGAAGCCGGTGCTATCTCCACTGCAGACCTGAGGACACAGGCTCAGAGGCAAGGAGTGACCGGTGACTATACCATGGGATCAACCAGCCTTGGCTAGAACGGTAGTAATATCAAAAAGAAAACACACACATTTTCCTGTTGTTACTCCCTCTAGAACACAGGATCGCAGCTATTCCGCTTCTGTGTTGTACTAGGAATTACAAGCAAGACGTTGAGAGGATGTGTGCTGGTTATCAGCAAATGCCATGCCATGTGCGGCCTTGGGGCCCAGCGAGAGCACTCCACGCATGCAGGCATCTGATACCACGCCTGACCTCCCGGGTTTGACCTCCTGGCCTCACATCATGGAGAGAGAGAACTGACCACAGCAAGCTTTCCTCTGACCTCCACGTGTGCCATGGCCCATGCACGAACACACACACACACACACACACACACACCCAGGGTCCACAGCCACACTGCCTCAGAAGGGAAGCCTGAACTAAGAGCGTCAAGGAAACTGAACCCCACACTGACCGTGCTATATCCGGACCCCAGCGGCCGTCTCGTTTCACACTGCACCCAGAATGCACCTGTTAGGGCCCACACTCCCAAGTCTCCTGTGCATGGAATCATATCTGGTAGATTTCTCTACAACCGGGCTTACTAATTCACCACCACAAACCAGGGATGCCACCACCCACAATAGCTGGGCCTTCCGCCACTGATCGCTAATTAAGAAAATACCTTACAGCCGAATCTTATAGAGGCATTTTCTCAGCTGAGGCTCCCTCCTCTCAGATGTCTCTAGTTTGTGTTATAGGAGGCTGCTTGTTCGTTCCCGGCTGCCCAGAACCGAAATAATCACAGAAACTATATTATTTAAATCACTGTTTGGCCAATCACCTAAGTGTATTGCTAGCTATCTCTTATATCTTTGGTTAATCCATTTTTATTATTTTATATTTTACCATGAGGCTTGTGACCTACCGGCAAGGTTCCAACTGGCAGCTCGTGTCTTTCCCCTCTGGTGGCTCCATGGCGTCTCTCTGACTCCGCCTACTCTCTGTATAGATCTTTCCCAGCCTAGCTATATTCTGTTAAGCCATTGGCTGAAAGCAGCTTCTTTATTCATGAACCAATAAAAGCAACGCATATACAGAAGGACTTCCCACACCAAGCTTGTAGTGGCATTTCATTTTTATTTTAATAAATAAAGCTTGCCTGAAGTTCAGAGAGTAAAACAGCCACAATGTCCAGACTTACAGACCAGGCCACAATAACAAACACCTTTAATCTCAGTAGCCACACTAGTTTGCCATAGAAATCAAGCAATGCATGCCTTTAATCCCAGCCCTAGAGAAGTCTATAAAATGGGAGAAAACATCTCTCAGACAATTTCATTCTGAGATTCCTGGAGGCAGGCTCGCCATTTTGGACTGAAGTCAGGGTAAGAGCCAGTGGCTGGTTGCTTTCTTTTTTGACCTTCAGGTTGAACCCCATTTTTTCTCTGAGTTTTTATTAATCATGCTTCGCTAGTTTATGTCAAGTTGATATAAAACTAGCCACTATAATTGTGATCCACCATGTGGGTCTTGGGGATAGAACCCAGGACCTCTGGAAATGCAGCCAGTACTCTTAACTGCTGAGCCATTTCTCTAGGTCCATATGCCTCCACTTCTAAACAATAATTTCTGAACCGTAAGTGAGGCCACACATAATCTCCCAAGTAAGCAAGTCTCCACGAGACCATTTCATCAGGGATGAGCTTAGTGAGCGCCAGCTGAGGTTAGCTCAGGCTGAAAGTTGTTTTTAGAAAATAATCCGAAGGAAATCACAATAGGGTGAAATGGGAAGACACCTTTGACTCAAGAGTCACTAAAACTGTCCCCAGGCTTCCTTGGTGCTACCCTGTCTCCTGATTCAAAGCTTGGGCTTCTTCACCAAACCCAAAGAAGAAAGAGGCTCAAAAGCAAACGACACACGAACTCGTACCTTCTTCGCGAGCAGTGTGGCCAACTGAGACACAGCTGCATGGCCAAGGAAGAGCCACACCAGGTTTCGCTTCCCCCACTCCAGCCAGAAATTCCACTCAAAGTCAGTCGGGTCCTAGGAGGGAAGACCAAAAGGTGGCATTACCAGAGGGGCTGCACCATGTGTGTGACCTGGAGAGAAGGCATTGCCAGAGAGACTGTAACATGTGTGTGACCTGGAGAGAAGGCATTGCCAGAGGGGCTGCACCATGTATGTGACCTGGAGAGAAGGCATTGCCAGAGGGGCTGTACCGTGTGTGTGACCTGGAGAGAAGGCATTGCCAGAGGGGCTGCACCATGTGTGTGACCTGGAGAGAAGGCATCGCCACTCCCCGACGTGGTACACACACTGGACCTCTCTTCCGTAGCGGTCTCCCGCTGTACCGTGTGACCTGGAGAGAAGGTCATTGGTCGCCCAGATTCTCTCAGACAGCATTTACCCTCCCGCCTTGAACTGTCCCCTCCAGCCTGGTCTCCCCACAATCCTGCAGGTGTACCTCTCCTTCTAACTCCGAGTCTTCATGGACACTGGTCCTCCAGGGTGGACTCTGTGCTGCTAGCCCACTTTGGAAAAGGTGAACAGACTACTAGGTATCAACTCCTGTATCCGAGATCACATGACAATGATGGATGTGCTCCGATGCTGTGGAAGTCACCTTTCTGTTGCTGTAATAAAGCACCACGATTGAGGAAACTCGTAGACGACAGAGTTTATGTGGGGCCTACAGTTTCAGAGGTCAGTGTCCATGACCCATGAAGTGACAGAGAGCAACAGCAGGCAGACAGACATGGCGCTGGAGCAGCAGCTGAGAGCTCACATCTGGATCCACAGGCGCAGGGGAGAGAGAGCTAATGGATAATGGTGAGGGCTTTTGAAACCTCAAAGTCAGTGCCCAATGACACACTTCCTCCAACAAAACCACACTTCCTAATCCTTCCCAAACAGTTCCACCAACTCATGGGGGCTGTTTTCACTCATACCACTACTGGTGCCAAAATACTTTCTCACCAATAAGAAAGATGTAATTTGACATTTAGTACATTGGCATAGGGTCAGTTGGACTAACTCCTACTGTACTTACAGTCAGCCTAATAACTGGATAAAGAAATGTCACACCAGCTTGCAATAAAAAGTATAACTATAGTATGCATCTACTCCTTCTCTTGAAGCAGCTCCTGTAAGCAGAACACTCGGGTACCCGGTTCCTGCTCTGAGAGGCAGCCGCAGGGCAGGTGAAAAAACATGAGGAAATTCGGCCTGAGGAGCTCCAAGGACGGCCACAACAGCAAAGCTGAGCACAGAGAGACTGGCTACCCGCAACACACAGCATGGCCAGTGACCAACTCACCACTACACGATGGTCAAAACTTCTTACCCAGCTTATGTGGGTGGGAAAGGGGCCTTCCCATGCCTGCTAAGGTGAACAGCCTCCTTATCTCTCCAGGAGGATTCAGGGCCCACTTGAGGGAAATAGAGGGGAACTTTTAAAATCATACTTGGAATGTAAGAAGCAATATCATGCCTGTTATTAAAATAAAACATTTGTGTGCTGGTCAGGGTTTTGTCAACTTGACAAAGCTAGAGCCATTGGAGAGGAGGGAGCCTCCGTTGAGAGAATGCCTCCATAAGATCAGGCTATAGGCAGGCCGGCAGGGCATTTTCTTAATTAGTAATTTATGTGGGAGGACCCAACCCATTGTGGAGGGTGGCCACCCCTGGGCTGGTGGTCCTGGGTTCTCTAAGAAAGCAGGCAGAACAAGCCATGATGAGCAAGCCAGAGCAGCATCCTCCATGGTCTCTGCATCAGTTCCTGCCCCCATGTTCCTGTCCTGACTTCCCTGGGTGGTGGAGTGTAGCTGAAATAAACCCTTTCCTCCCCAGATTGCTTCCAGTCAATATTTCATCACAGCAATAGAAATCCAACTGGGACAATTTGCTTCTCAGGACTGAGTTCCCAAATAAGACCACACACACACACACACACACACACACACACACACACATCAAAAGTTTAGCACACAATGTTCAGTCACTTATGGAGATAGTCAATCCTCAATGTCAACTTGACTGGACTCGGAATCACCTGGGAGACACATTCTGCTTCTGCCTGTGAGGCTTCTCCTATAAAAACTGAACCACACTAAACAATGAACAGGACCATTCCACTTGGTTGGGCTCCCAGGCTGAACTGAAGTGAGAATTGGAAGAGAATGAGCTGAGCACCATTCATCTCCCTTCTTCCTACCACAAATGTCATGTGACCCTGCCACCTCACATTCCTGTCACCAGGATGAACTGGGCCCTCAAAGGTACGAAATAATCTTCCTTCCTTAAGTAGCCTTTCTTAGGTATTTAGTCAGAGCAACAAGAAAAGTGACCGATCTGCACACTAATAAACTGTGAGTCCCACGCACCTCCTATCCTGAGTTAACTACCAGGCTTCACTCTGTCCTGTTTACTAAAGACCACACTCAGGGCCAGTGAGACTGTGGTGGATACAAGTGCTCACTGCACAAGCGTTTGACGACCTGACTTAGATCCCAGAATCCATGTGAGAAGCCAGAGGTGGTGATAAGCATTTGCAATCCCAGCACTTCCAGGGCAGGGGCCAGACAGACAGGACATGCTCCAAGATAACATCTTCTACATATGACAGGGAGCTGTACACATGGTGTGAACAAGACCCACAATGGCAACACCAGTTGAGATCCCACTGTGGACGAGGAAATCCTTCACAAGGCTCCATCCACACATGAAGAGTTCCAGGCAAGCAATGGCTGCTAAGGCAGGTAGAATCATCTTCTCCAGAATATGTTAGCCAATCCCAAGTGGTCAGCCCTAAACACACACAAATGCAAGCAACACTAGATGAACTTAGCAGGTTGTAGTCACACACACACACACACACACACACACACACATTAAAGAAGAGGCCAGGATGTTGACAGGAAGTGGGTGGGGCATGAAAGGAGTTGGAGAGAAAGAGGAATGGAGAGGGGTGTAAACAATGTAAACACAGTGCTCATATATGAAATTCTCAAAAGCTAAAATGAAAATTTTTTTAAGTATTAAAAAAAATGATGGCCCCAGCCTCTCTGACAAATCACAACTTTTCCAAATTTCAGCCTCGGGGAGAAACCTATGCAACACAAGGTAAGGCAAGGAGGTGTTAATGATAAGGTTAGTTAGGCTTTTTGCCCTAAGTGTAAGGGTTCTGTCATTAACTTTAAGAGCTCTCAAGTGTTGGGATTTTTTTTTCTTTGTTTCTTGTAAATAAATATTTTCTGAATTGGGCATCATGGCCAATGCCCACAGTGATAGCACTTGAGAAGCTAAAGTTAAGAACCAAGAGTTCAAAGATCATCCTCCTTGACATGCTGAGTTCCAAGCAAGCCTGAGCCATAAGAACCCCGGTCTCAAAAAGACAACTACAGGGCTGGAGAGATGACTCGGTGAATAAAGATGCTTGGTCGGCCTGTTCCTCTGAATAAATCCCCAGGGGTCCATACACCAGGAGAGAATCAACTCCCGAAAGGTGTTCTCTGACCTCTGTGCATTGAATGTGTGTGTATATATACACATGCATGCATGCAAATAAATAAATAAATGCAAATTGTTTTTGAAAGAAGTCATGGCAGTGACCATGTGGTTTTTGTTGATGGATATTTTACCAGCACAGGGTTCCAGCTCACCTGCTGTGTACTGGTTCCATCATCACTCTAGCCCTCCAAAGCACAACTCCATGCCTTAGGTTAGAAGGTGGGAAACTACATTTCCCAGAATGCCTTACTGCCCACCTGTCCATCACCTATCTTCTGATGACTCTTCTATGACTCTGGAAGTGGAGGAACGTAATGATGGCTGTGAGATTCTTCTGGGGGAAGAATGGCAGTGGCCCTTTACTGAATACTACAGGGTCCATCAGCTGATGTGTGCAGCTTCCCAACTGGTTGCCTCTCGTTAGTTGGCTCACAGCACTGCCTCCTGAGCCAGAAGCTGGCAGAAGGATCAAACTCACCTCAAAAGGAAGAGAGTCCCACAGGAAATCTGCACAGAAGAAGTATGCTCTCTGAGTGAACTTGGGCTCACCCCTCATTGAGAAGTTACTGGAAGACATTTCTTTCAACAGTTGCTTTACTATTTCTAAAATGATTCAAACTAAATCCTTTTATTGCTCACAGTTTCCAGGATGAACAGTCTCTCCCTCCCAAAAGACAAGATGCCCTTGCTAATAAAACTGAATCTTCTTTTCTGTGACACTAAGTCTCTACTGAGCCACCTGTGCCACCCACACAGGCGAAGAGGAGGCTGGCAAGGAGGGGCAGTACCAAGAGAGTCAGCTCAAACAGCACAATGCGGAACACCCCCACCACCTCAGCCTGACCACGTGGTTCAGGGATAACAGGGAAGGGAGAAGAGAGTCCTCACAAGAGGGAACCACTGCCTTGCTGTGCAGACATGATGACCCCAGAACCCACATAAAACAACAACAATAAAAAAACAGGTGTGGTGGCTTAAGTGTGACCCCAACACTGAGGAGGTAGAGACAGGAGAATCCTTGGGGCTCACTAGCTAAGTAACCTGTCTCAAAACACAAGGTGGCCTGTGACGGAGTAAGACCCTCAAGCTTGACCTCTGACCTCTGTGGGCATGAGTCTACAGGTGCACACAAACAAATCCACAAAAGAAGCAATTACATCTGAAGGACCTAACTGATGTAAATAGCTTCCTTTAGTATCTTCACCCCAACACCCTCTCACCTACCCAAGCTCCACACTCTGGTTATACTGGCCTCACATATACTTGGTCTAATATGGATAGATTTGCTCCATAGCTTTCCCGTAATTCCTGACACTAATAGAAAGGAGGTCTGTATCAGTTTCCACAACAGAATCTCTAAGGCTGTGTGCCTTATAAAGAAAGGAGGTTTACTTAGCTTCTATCTTGGAGGCTTAAGGTCCTGGTACCCGCTATCATAAGAACATCATGGGAGATGACAGGAACATGTGTGACTAAGGAGATCACAGGACAGAGCAAGATGCCAGACCAAGCTGCTCCCTTCTGAGGACCTTCCTGTCCTAGTGTCTCTGCTGCTGTGACGAATACCATGACCAAAATCAAACAGGGAAGTGTTGTACGAGGCCGCTTGTTTGTTCCCGGCTGCTCGGCCCCGAAATAATCACACAGAAGCCATATTATTTGCAATACTGTTTGGCCAATGGCTTAAGCATATTTCTGGCTAACTCATATCTTAAATTAACCCATCTCCATTAATCTGTGTATCGCCATGAGGCTGTGGCTTACTGGATAAAGTTCCAGCATCTGTCTGTCTTGCAATAGAGACCATGGAGGAATGCACTGGCTTGTGTTCAGACTCACAGTTAGCTAGGTTTCTTACATAGCTCAGGCCCACCGGCCTAGGGATGGCACCATTCACAGTGGCCAGGGCCTTCCTACACAATTGGCAATCAAGGATATGACCCTCAGATCTAAACAATTCCCCAACTGAGACACCCTCATATATATAACTCTGAACTGTGTCAAATTGACTCCCGAAAAGCCCCAATCCTTTTTTCTTCCTTTGTTTTGGTTTTCAGATTTCTCTGTGTAACATCCCTAACTGTCCCTTTTCTTTTCTTTTTTTAAAAAATATTTATTTATTTATTATGTATACAATATTCTTTCTGTGCGTGTGCCTACAGGCCAGAAGAGGGCACCAGATCTCATTACAGATGGCTGTGAGCCACCATGTGGTTGCTGGGAATTGGACTCGGGACCTTTGGAAGAGCAGGCAATGCTCTTAACCTCTGAGCCATCTCTCCAGCCCCCCTTTTCTTTTTTTAAATGTGTTTAGCATTCATATGTCTGTATGCCTGAGGTGGCCAGGAGAGGGTGTTGGATACCCTGGAACTGGAGCATCAAATGATTGTCAATCACCAGTTGAGTCTGGGAATCAACCCTGATTCCTCAGCAAGAGCAGCCAATGCCCTTACCTGCTGAGCCTTCTCTCCAGGCCTGAAGCAGCTCTCTTAAACGTCCTGCCCCCTTCAACACGGACACACTAAGAACCAACTTCTCAACATCCTGACATAACCAGACCATAGGAGAATCAAATGTCTAAAAGGAAATGCTAAATTCCAGCCTGAGCTCAGGAACACACACACTTGCACATGCACACGCATGCATGTACACACATGTGTACAGCACGCATGCCTACGTGAACACACATGTGCAGGCATGTGCACACACTCACTCTTCTTCTCACTGACCATGTTTTCTACAAGGCATTTGGAGAGAAGAATTGGAAGACACGAAAGAGACTGATATAAAAGTCAGGAATAGTGACCCAAAATATGTAAATTAAGACAGCTGTGGTGGTGGCTCTTATGATCTCAGTATGGAGGGCAGCAGTTCTCCCCAAGTCACGACCCCTTGGGGGATCGCATATCTGATGTTGACATTACGACTCATAACAGTAGCGAAATTACAGTTATGAAGCAGCAATGAAAATCATTTTTATGGTTCTGGGTCACCACACCTGAGGAACTGTATTAGAGGGTCACAGCATTAGGAAGGCTGAGAACCACTGGTCTAGGGGACACAGGCAAGAGGATCTGAAGCTCAAGGAGTTGTTCACCTACATGGCGAACTTGAGGCCAGCCTGGGTTACATGAGATCCTGTATCCAAAAAAAAAAAAAAGAAAGAAAAAGAAAGAGAAAAAAGAAACGCATAGTGCCACAATACAAGTATAGACTGTATTACAGAAACCCATGCCTCTTCTACAAAATGCACTGTCGATTTACACATGTCATAAAGCCCGCTCTCCAGAATATCAGAAGACATGGAGAAAATAAATATCTCCAGTCCTTTGGGGACCACAGCCTTTCACTCGGGCCCTGACATTCACAGAATTTGGTTTCTGCTCAGAAAGTCCTCTGACCTTCACAAAAGTGAGTTTGAAGCCCACAGGGTGACACAGGCCTGCAATTCCAGCACCTGGGAGGCAGAGACAAGAAGACTGCCGTGGGCCAGCCTGGGTTAGAGAGTGAGTCTGTGAGCTGGAGGCCAGCCTGGGCTACGTCAAAGTCTGGAGGAAAAGTCAAAGCAGTTCTTCGAGCCTAGGGTCGAGGTAACACAATCTGTACGTGATCACGTGATGACGTGAGCACGCTGTACGGGCACGCACAAAGGAGCGCCTAAACCATCAGGAAATCTGGGTGAGGCCCCTGGACTTGCTCCCCAGTTTACAGAGTTCTCTACAGAGATGGAATTCTCCAGTAAGCTTTGTTATTGTTCCCGCTTCTTGTAGGTGTAGCTTACTTCAGAATAAGTAAGTTTTATAGAAAAGAAACAGAAATCATACTCAGAAGTCCCCATACACACAAGAATTACAAGCAAGTTCCTGCGACTGAACCAGACCTCCCTCCGCTCTGCCCCCTTAGGGTGCTCAAGAGATTTGCTGCGAACCAAGCGTTTGTGAAACCTCAAAGCCACGTGAGTCAGACAACTCATTTGCATACCCATAATTCCTTGCACCTAATACCACGTTTGAATTTTAAAATATATTGTGTATATATATTTCACTCAACATCTCTAGCCAAAAGGGCTTGGAAGATTACTTTATAGACAAGGAGGTGTGACGTTCCTGGGGCTGAAAAAGTCACCATCGATGAACTAGGAGATGAAGTTACTGGTGCACACAGCTAAAGGCTGCTTCTCCATGCTCTGGTTTCTCTTCAGATCGTATAAATCTTTCGCCTTTTACTAAAGATTTCCGTGGAGAGGAACTGAACCTGAGTGATTACCAATTTTTGGTTGCCTTGCTCTTTGCAAGGCTGGTAACTTGGTTTTAAAGGAAGAGTGTTTAGTGACTCCTTAGGTCTCTGTCTAGGTACTAAGGCAACCAGTTTTCCTTTGGAACTGTCCTGCGATATCAGATGAGGGTTAGAGGAGGTTGGAAGCTTCTTAGTCCTCAGTAGAGAGCTAGTGAAGCGCACTACAGAGCTGAGTCTCTGAGACGGAGGGCCCAGAGCAGAGCGACATAAAAATTCCCTTTATCTAGATTCAGCCCCACTCCCAAACGTCATCTGTCTGCTGCAGCCGCTCTGTGAACCTGTGTGTATAAATTCACTTGAATGCACCTTAGATCGTTCCTAACATTGACCCCACTTGAAAAGGTGTAAGTTAGCCTTTGAGAAACTCCAAACTGAGAACATGATTCCAAACACAGCTATAATGTAAATAACAGAACCTAGAAATATTTGACAACTAAAGAGTGGGGTTCAAAGAGAAGCGGTTTCAATACGAGATGCGCTGCCCCACTTAAACCGCCCGTCACCAGCCTAGAACCGCGCCCCTTCGGTGGGAGAACAGAACCAGGGCAGCCTGCTGAAGGTTCTACCCCTACAGATGGACAATAGAGGCATGAGGCTTCCCGCGTTTGATGATGGTTTGCACCTCTGCTCTCCCTCAAATATTCCTATGCTGAGCTGATGTCTGCAAGGCCCGGTGCACACCTGTAATCCCAGCACTCTGAAGGTGGCAGCGGACTGCAAATCTGGGGCTACCATGGGCTATACAGCAAGCCCCTGACCCAAAGAGTCGAACTCAGATCTAAGATCTCACTTTAACACACCTTGAGCAGCAGGGTTTGAGAGATGGTATCTAACTCCTCCCAGTGCCAACATCAATGAAGAGAAAAAGCAAAGGATTTCATTTCATTAAATGTGCAAGCTATTTTCAAAACACACAGTTCAAGATGCAGCTCAGCCACCCTCTACTCCTCTTCCAGGGGGGTCTTCCCTGGTTAGTCCAAGTTCAGGGGTTCCCATCCAGACTCTGTCTACAGCACACAGTGCTGAAGCTTAGCAACCAGAGTGTGGACTGACGTTAGCGGTGCAGGTTAGTTAGACGTGGCTAAGTTCTCAGTGTCTCTGCGTTAGAACTACCATCTTCTGGGGTTTGACACAGGGTCTACATAGGTCAAGCTACACAATCCTCCTGCCTCACCCGCCCACATGCTGGGGTTACAGCCAGCCACAATCATGCCCAGCCCCATGTCTTCTTAAAGCCAACATTCACTTGGCATCTGTTGTTGCTTTCTGCAGGGGAGATATTCAGCAAGGGGGCCCAGGTGCTAAAGCTAGTGTTCACCTCCTTTGCCTTCCGCAAACTTACCAGGCCTCAAAGTTTCCTCTCTAACTCTAGAACTCCAGGCCACCTGCACGATGTGTGACAGGCCATAGGAGGATGAAAAATGGGTGCCCAGGAGCCCTAAATAGATGGCTGTCAGGTGGCCCCATGGGGTGACTGAGCACTGAAAACTTTTCCACCAAGGCAAGGGCTGCCAACACACATGTACCGCTGATACAGGCCATCATGAGAGCTGTCAGGAAAAATCTTAGAAGAGGTCAGGACCCAGACCCTGAGGCCTTGGCAGGACCCGATGGGATGATAGGAGCCAGGAAGGCTGTGGAGGCAAAGCCCCTTTGTCTAGAGATAGCAACAAGCCACAGGGCTGAGCTTGGTCCTGACAGTGAAGGCTGTGATCCCTTCAAAACCTCTCGGTGCCTAACCCTGAGTTCCTTCCTAAAACTCTCAGTGCCTAACCCTGAGTTCCTCCCTAAACCTCAGTGCCTAACCCTGAGTTCCTCCCTAAACGTAGGTGCCTAACCATGAGTTCCTCCCTAAACTCTCAGTGCCTAACCATGAGTTCCTCCCTAAACTCTCAGTGCCTAACCCTGAGTTCCTCCCTAAGCTTCTCTCCAGCCAAGTCTCTGCTCCAGGGCAGGTCTGCTCATTGTTGCCTCCGGCCAACAATTCAGCCTCACAGGCGTTTCAGGTGGCATAGTTGTGAGAGAGGCGGTAACACTGTATCCTCAGTGACCCACAGGGCTACCTCCCCGACTTCTCAAATCCCACCGGGACCAAACCTCCCCAGTTCCCTCATCTTTCAAGCAGCACAAGCTTCTGTTCTTACTAATGATTCTAAAAAGCGCGGTCGTGAAATATAAACATCCAGAAAAGGGGCCATACGTGCAAGTACAATTTACATCCAATTGTATAAGGGGTTGTGTTTGTGGGTGAACATGTGTGTATACATATGGGAGTGTGTGTGTGTGTACACCAGAGCACACATGTAGAGGTCAGAGGACAGCTTTCAGGAGCCATTTGTTTATTTACTGTGGGTTCTTGGGCCTGAACTAGGGTCACTGGGCTTGGCAGAAAGTGCCTTTACCTACTGAGCCATCTTACCAGCCCTACACTCGGCTTTCTTCATAGGTTCTCAGAAATCGACTCAGGTCCTCATACCTGCATGACGAGCGCTTTATTGATTGAGCTATCTTTGCAGCCCACATCTGGATTTTCATGAAAATATCCAGTGGGTAGAACAACACAAATGCCAGAAAGGAAACTCCACACAGGGCGAGGCAGACACCAGCCTGGCATCCAATGCAGAGCAGGAGAAGGGCTGGCAGCCTGGGGAAGGAGGATGGGACCTGAAGTTGCCCCGGTACAGGCCTCAGGACAGGGTGGACAGTGGCCCTTTGGAAATGACTGCCTCCAAACACTTGTCGGGAAACAGGGAATTCTGAAGATGAAGTGCCATGTTATGCCCCAAACCAGTTCATGAGAGCAGCCGGTCTCAGGACAGGAGCACTATATACACAGAGTAAAGTTGAAGAAGTGCCTGGTGGCACTCACTAAACACTGAAATATGTTAGTGCTTTGAACACTTAAACACTGAAAATGGAAAAATGAATACACCATTCAGACATGGCTTTGCCTTGATTCCCACCATCAACTTGCCCTGAGCTTCCCACTATCCAAGTCAACACTGACATGGGGTCCTGTTAGGGAAGGAGATGGGGGTGGTTTGAATAAGAATGGCCCCCATAAGCTCATCTATTTGAATACTTAGTCATCAGGGAGTGTTACTACTTCAGAAGGATTAGGGGGTGTGACCTTGTTGGAGGGAGTTTGTAGCTGGGGCTGGGCTTTGAGGTTTCAGAAGCCCAAGCCAAGCCCAGAATCTGTCTCTGTCTTATCCTCTGTCTCTGTCTCTCTCTCTCTCTGTCTCTCTGTCTCTGTCTCTGTCTCTCTGTCTCTCTCTCTCTCTCTGTCTGTCTCTCTCTCTCTCTCTCTGCTTGTGGATCAGGATGTAGAACTCTCTGTTACTTCCCCAGCTTGTGTGCCACCATGCTCCCTGCCCTGATAATGGACTAAGCTCTGAACCTAGAAGTGAGCCTCTAATTAAACGCCTTCCTTTATAAGAATTGCTTTGGTTATGGTGTCTCTTCGCAGAAGTAGAACAGAGTTTCTGGTGGGAGCAGAAGGGGAAGCTGGCATCTCTCTTTCCAGGTGAAGAAGAGAGGCTGGTACCCAAGCACAGTACTTCCAGAAAAGAACACAAGTGTGATGCCTTGACCAACACAGCACACGCTACCTTCTCAGCAGAAAAGGCACACAGCACCAAGCACTCCTCCATCGCACAAAGCAAGGCTAACACTGGCAGGTTTTAAACATCAGAAGGCTGGTCACTATCCACCCCATACCTTCTTCAGTCCTCCAAATAGAGGGTCCGTCTCCAGCTCAAATTCTTGGTCCAGTTCATCTTCATGCTCTGATAAGAAAAAAAATATCCGTTAGTCATGCATTAACTAAATTGGGTCTAAATAGCAGAAGTGCCCAAAGAAGTTAAACTACGTCCTGCAAACTCAGCAGCAGGCAGACCCTTCCTTCCACATCCCTGTAGTTCCTTCCTTGTGACTGAGTCCCAGGGAACACAAGGTGGGGTGGATGGAAACATCCCTCTCACCTTGGATAAAGGCCACAAAGAGAGAGATCAGGACAGAAAAGTGCTCAACACAGGAAGTCAGGGAAGGTTGAGAGGCTCAGCTGCAGAGAAACAGGCTGTCCAAACAGCAGGGTGCGGGCCCCCTGCAGGCAAGGTGTCCTTACAGAGTCCTGGAGGTGGTCACTCCTCATGGACAGATGACTTCCAGTGGCAGGTTCTCAGCATCTGTTCCTTCTTGGCAACTCAAACCTGCAGCTGTGAACTTTTAGATAGTTGTAGACTGTCTGGGGCTCTCGTCTGTAATCTCTACTTGAGAGGCTGTGCAGGTATGGAATATTTTTACATAGGCCATGACTCAAAACTGGCAGGGCATTACAGGATTATATGATAGGTGCTAACAAAGTGTTCTAGAATAGAATCATGGCCAATAGTAAGCATGCTTACAGGTAACCAGTACCGCTCGACTACTACATATACATATAACATAAACATGTATACTACAAAGCTGAGACCTTATCTCCAGACAACAGCAGCAAACAAGGAAGAAGGTGTCCTCCATGGTAGCAACTAAGACCGAGCTGTCACTCTGAACCTCGCCAGCACCCACAACAACGCCACCCCCACCTCAGCCTCTGTCGCAGATGCGAGCCACCATCCAGACAGACTAAAATTAGCTAAGACCTCACAGCTGCAAAAGCGAGCTGCTCAGTGAAGAGCAGATGCTGAGAAGCTGCTGCAAGACACCTGCCCGTGAAGAGCGGCTGCCCTTGGACACTGAGGGCACCTTGTCTGCACTCACGACAACCTGCTTCTGCCACCCAAACGCAGTTAAACAAGCGGAACGAAAGGGCAGAAGACCCTCTGCCTGGAGCTCCTCCCATGCCACTGGGGACCAAGACTGGAAACCCTTCACAGCACTGGGGACAAAGTCTGGAAGCCCCTCATGCCACTAGGGACTAAGCTTGGGAGCCGACAAAAGACGGAACCTGGAATCCCCCACATGGCTAAGGACAGAGCCTGGCACTCCCCGTGCCACTGGGAACCTGTAGCCAAGACAACTCTCTCTGCTAAGGTTCAGTTCCTGCTCCCAAAACACAGCCTGAGATCATGAGAAATGGAACGATTTCTGCTCAAGAGCCCCAGTTACCAGTCAGCTGTTTATCCTCACCCTTCACAAAAGGCTACATCAGATCCCCTCTGCCTACTAAAGGCAAGGTTTGCATTCGAATCGCTGCCAATGAGCTCTTGTGTAAGTCATTCACTTACAGCCGCTAACCTTTCTTTTTCACCCTACAAAGTCGATAGTAGTTCTGGGGTAGAGTCCTTAGAGGTCTCTCTCACACACACACACACACACACACACACACACACAGGCACACACACACACACACACAGGCAAGCACGCATGTGCACAGCACACTCTAGCTACCCTGTTGTTCTGAGCTAGACTACATGATAAATAACCGATGTCTCCAGCCTCCAGTTAGCAGAGGCCCTTGGCTGCCAGCAGCCCTGTGAGCCTGGAGTCAGGCCATCCCTCATTCAGACCTTGGGAAGAAACAGCTCGTGAAAACACACTGGCTGCAAGCTCATGAGGGACCCAGGCTCAGATCCCTACACTGATAAGATCCCGCATGTTTTATTAGTAGTATTCTCATCTCTGCAAGAATACAGAAGAGGGGAGAGGGACAGGAACTGGGATGACCATTAGGAGGCTGTTGTAAAAATGCAGGTCACAGGGAAGAGATGCAGCTGGATGAGCTACGGAACAAAGCAGCAGTGAAGTAGCCTGATTCTGAACGTGTCGAGAGTTTTGCCGTTTGCACGTGAGATGTGAGAGGAAGGAAGACTGTGTTTTCTTTTCTATTTCTTTTAGGTTTTATTTCATTAGTTGTATCTGTCTCTGTGACCTCCACTGTCCGCAGAGTAATGAGCCGTGGGAGGCATAAGGTAGTTTGGGTCGACACTACTAAGTAGCCAGTGTTGGTTCAAAGTTCAGGAGTCTGACAGCAACCTTCCCCAGGTAGTTTATTTTAGGCATTTTTTTCTAATCTAAACTATTTTTTATTGATTTTATTGAGCTATACATTTTTCTCTGCTCCAGCATATTTTAAGCACAACACAATTTGGTAAAAAACACTCCTGGTGATAATTAACTCAACCCTGTATGCCCAGCAAATCATACATAGAGAAATAAAGTAAGCTAAACAAAGATTGGATATGACTACATCAAAACTCTTTGTAAACTACATGTGATGTCATCTATAAAGATGGGCTCTATAGATTGAGGAAAACAATCTTACCATAGGGCCTGGGGGAGGGATCTCAGGGTTGTCTCCACCACTCAGATACTGCGAAAGTCACCAGGCTATATTGATCACGTCTGCTCCCAGCCTTCTGGTTGGAAAACAGGTTCTGTATTCCTTCCTTTGAAGGGACAACCCTGTGTATATTTAACATTCCAGGTTCCTGTAATGCTTATCTCTGAGAACAAGGACCTTTGTGCCACCTACAATTAACACCCAATTTATCTTTCTCTGGCTTGTCTTCTGGGTGTCATGAGACACACTTACTAAAAGCTGAAATAATACTACACATCTTACCTATTAATATCTATAGCACAGCTGTGAGCACCATTAGTTCATTCATGGACTTTGATATATTGGTTCTATTTCTAAATGACAAGTTAAGTAGATGCATGGGCTTAATACGAGTTTCACTAAAATAATCTTTATAAAATTGTAACATTCTTAAACAGCCTCCTAATAAGGCCCATCAAGATTCTCAGTGCACCCCAAGGTTAGGCCAGTGCAGATGCCTGAACACTAACAATGAAGACACTTGGATACTCACTAACATGGAAGGTCATAAATTAGGTGTAATCATTGCACACGTTTTAATTGGCAGGTACTTTTACTTATAAAAAGAGCAAATAATAATAATGGTTCATGTTATTTTAAATCAAAATCTCTATTATTCTATTTTGCCAATGAAGACTCAGGAGCCAGATGCTGGGGTGAAAACCTGCTAGCTCAGAGAGGCAGAGAAAGCACCAGCCTGATCTTCCTCCTCCGCAAACATCCCAGAAAGAAAGCTCTCTCCAATACATTCTCAAACAAAACTCCTCCAACCACATGTTCCTCCCTTCTACTTCCTGTGTGTGTCTCTCACCCCATCCTCCTGACTTCCTCTTTCTCTCTATGGCTGTTTCCTATCAACTGGTTGCTTGTTAATCGTGTTCACAGTATCCAAGCAGAAAGCTCTTGGATTAAAAGTGTATGCTAAGGGCTGAGCCACACCACAACTAGAAACAGGGTTTTGCAGTAAGTAATGCAATCTCAGAGTTCATAGCATGAACAAATATCCTACAAGGGTTCCAAAGCAAGCCATAAAACCTGAAGGCAATGCTGGGAAGAATTCCACGTCTGCAGGAAGTTCTCTCGTTTTCATTCCAATGCAGATGGTGACTGCATCAGCCTTAACCATCTGATGTGATTGGCTAATCATTAAAGATTAGAAGGGTTAAGTCAAGTCTTAGGAATGTGTAGGAGTCAAGCAAACAGGCATGCCACAAGATTGGGAAGGTTTGTGGAATACGGGTTCTTGGTCGGCTAACTACCCTTGATTTAAGAAAATGTTTCTCATACACTTCAAGACAAGGCTTGCAGTCTTTAAACTTCGTTACTGGGTAGCTCTGGTTCCTAACTAGCTGCCTGGCATTCCTTCTTTCTGTAAGCACACCAGTTTCCCCTTTAGAAACCTGGTCATGGATTATCAGTCTGCGATGTTGAGAGGAAGGAAAGAGGTTTACCAGTGGAATCCAGACCCCAAATCTCCTGCCCTCCCTCCCTCCCTCCCAGGTCATTACATAGCTTATAGTGGAGTTGTCCATTTTCCAACTCAGCCTCCTGAGCACCAGGCTAAGTTGCTTGATAATTTAAAAAGGAAGGAAGGAAAGCAAGAAGGCAGGAAGGAAGGAAGGAAGGAAGGAAGGAAGGAAGGAAGGAAGGAAGNNAAGGAAGGAAGGAAGGAAGGAAGGAAGGAAGGAAGGAAGGAAGGAAGGGGAAGACAGACAGACAGACAGACAGACAGACAGACAGACAGACAGATAAACAGACCTGGACTGAGGCACAGTTGGCAGACTGTTTGCCTAGTTTGTACCGAGTCCTGGGTTGGACATCCGGCCCTACATACACCAGGTGATGATAAACTAGCTCCCCTTCAATAGTAAGGCCCATGGTTAATCCAGAATGACCATTCACATGTTAGGTCCCCTAAGGCCTAGGGAGCATGTATAGACAGCCCCCAAAATGAACAGTTCCAGCAAAGATCTCCTCCAGCTCCTCATCCAGTTCCAGTTAGAAGATCCATAAAAGATGCTAGGCAGAGCAGCACCTATGCACCCTAACTCCTCCCCTTCTCGGATGTTTTCCTCTCTTTTCCCTTAATGAAATGTTTGCTCTAATTGCTCTTTGTCTGTGCTTTCTCATTCTGGGATGTGAGACAATGGACTAAGAAGCCGCAGACTCAGGATGGCCCCCGTGACTGATCACTGACATCCTAACGCCCTGAGTTAAGTTTATCAAGAGGCAAGAAAGGCTCTGTCCTGTCAACGAACATACTTCACACCCACGCCTGTAATCCCAGCACTTGGGAGGTAGAAGAGGAGGGGCAGAAATTCAAAGTTTTCCTTAGCTCCATAGTAAGTTCAATGCCAACCCGGGATATGTCAGACCCTGTGTGGAAAAAAAAAAAAACAAACACAAAAATCTTCAGCCAAAGATGATAACGCAAAGAACTTATATAAACTCACTATTGTAATATTTTAATGAGTCATTCAAAGTACATAACACATATCTAAATGTACCTAGGACACCTTTTATGTCATCAGGAGAGCAATCAGATAATGTTGCATACTACTGTATGTTAATATCAGAGCCCATCTTAAGTTATCATGTATTTTCCTTGTAATTCACCAGATATGCCCATACAGACTACCAAAACCATTCTATTCAGAGTATCATTCAGTTTGATTGATTCTCAATTAAAGATGTCAGAACGCCCAAGTTCTGGTGTCTTCTACCTTGCTATTTTAGGACCTGAGACATGATCGCTTAACCTCTATCCCCCGTATCCGGAAGGGCAGGGCTGCTGTACAATTGTGGTACAATTCTGTAATCTCAGCACTTGGAGGTGGAGGTGGCAGGGTCAGGAAACAAAGCAGGCCTCATCCCCATTGCAAATTTGAGTCCAGCCTGAGCTGCATGCCCCCCCCCCAAAAAAAACAGAACAAAACAACAAAACACTCCTCTTGAGTCAGGGGTTTGGGGATCAGGGTTTCTTTTTGTTCATACAGATCTCTAAAGCCTTATCTTTTCATTCTTTCCGCAGGCTGCCATCGTGTGGTTGCTTTGCTCACTCACACGCAAACCCTTCAAGGCCTACAATTGCTGTACAGGGACCCCTGCTCCACCAGCGGCTGAGGAGGAGACCGAATAGAATAAACACTCCCATAATTAGTCTAGGCTATTATCTAAATATGTGTGTAACTTGCTAACTTTGTTACGTATGTATGGTTTGCTAAAATGCAAGACGGAATGTTAATATGGAATATAAAGACACCAAGAATATAAAGAAGACTTGAATGTAGTGTCTGGCCAGAACCCTAGAGGACAGTTAAGACAAGACGATCATCAATTTAGTCTCAGCTGTATAGGGAGAGCCAGTCTCACAGATGATGATGATGATGATGATGATGATGATGATGATGATGATGATGATGATGATGAT
>LOEQ01001208.1:276674-292739 GCA_001685075.1 Bramus lutescens
GGAGGGAGTGGGCGTGGCTTGTCTCTTAAAGAGACAGAACAACCATTACAACTTCTGCCTCGGGAGTCACATGAGCACCTCTCTCAAGTGCAGAAGGGGCAGGGAGGTATACTTATCTCCTAAAGCTTTGAGGGAGAAACAACACATTGACTCCACCCACATCAGAATGAACCAATCACATGCTGCCCCTCTCTGCAAGTAATAGACCCCAGGAAATGGTTTGCAAGAGGACAGAGGTTTGGTTAGCAATGATCTGGTTTCAGCCACTCAGGACTTTCATTACCTCCTTCCCATTCTCCAGTGTGTTTACATTGGCAATTATGTTCATAACCCATGAAATAATCTTGTAAATGAGAAGGTGCTTTGTCCTGTATTCTAAATAGCTCATGGAAATGTGTGAAAAAGACTGAGCCAGAAAGGTTATGACAGATATAATCTTATAAATATATGTATTTCCACACCAGCAACCATTCAAGACGATTCAGCCTCTAGGGGTGAATTGTGGGGAGATTTGGCTTCCTCCAGAAATATGCAGTATGAATAAAAATGCTTGGTAAATGTATTTCAGTACCTGCCCCCAGTCTTTCAGGCCATTGCCACAGGCAACCAAGAATAGAATGGCACTTCTCCAGGTCCTTATGTGAAATTCCAATATCATTAGAAATGGATCATATAGTTAGAGCTCTCCATAAACAACTTAATAGAAATCAGAAGCCAACTTAATAGAAAACACAGCAGGTAGATACCATTTTTTAATTTATAATTTTATTTAGTGTGTGGTATGTGTGTGAATTCAGATGCATGTGTGCCTCTGGCATTGGCATGACACAGCAGCTTGTGAGCAAAGGTCAAAGGATGTAACAGTTCACATGAAAAAGGTCCTCAGAGTCTAAAGCATTTGAATTCTTGGTCCCCAGTGGGGGCACTATTTGGGTAGGTATAAGAGGTGTGGTCTTGTTGGAGAAAGTATACCACAGGTGGCAGACTTTAAGAGTGAAAAGCCACACCTGCTTCTGGTTTTGCTCTGTCTGCTTCCTGCTTGTGATTGGAGATATGAGTTCTCAGTTTGCTACCCCGGCAGCCACGCCTGTCCCTTCTTGGCCATGATGGATTCTTATCTCCCTGGAACCAAAAGTCCAAATGAACTCTTTATTTCACAGGTTGTCTTGGCCATAGTATTTTATCATAGCAATAGAAAATAATGACTACAGAGAACAACTTAGGAATTGGCTCTCTCTCTCCACTGTTCCTGAGGAACTCAGGTCACCCGGTTTGGGCAAGTAGAGCTTTTACTAGCAGAGTCATCACACCAGCCCTAGGTAGACATTTTTTAAAGTTCTTGAGCCTTGATATATAAATTATGCTACTGTAAATGCCCTTTAATTTAATGCTACTGTCATTAATCCCTTTTCTTTATCAGTGTTTGTTCTCGGCACTAACATTGTTGCTTTAGATGAGTGGTTTTCTGCTGTGGGACAATGGTCTTTTAATAAAACACTGATTGGCCAGTAGCCAGGCAGGAAGTAGAGGCGGAGAGAACAAGAACAGGAGAATTCTGGGAAGAGGAAAGGATCTGCAGTCTTCACAGAGGAAGCCAGACACAGAGGAAGCAAGATGTGACTGCCACGTGTCTTACATAGACAAGAATAATGGGCTAATTTAAGATGTAAGAATTAGCCAATAAGAAGCCTAATTAGCCAACCAGCTTATAATTAATGTAGGCCTCTGTGTGTTTCTTTGGGACTGAATGACTGCCGGACAGAAACCTCTGTTTTTGTGGGACAGAGACCTCTTTCAACAGTTCTCAACCTGTGATAGGTTACAACCTCTTTGGGGGTCAAATGACCCTTTCACAGGGATCATCTAAGACAGATATTTATATTATGAATCATAATGGTAGCAAAATTACATTTAAGAAGTAGCAACAAAAAAATTTTATGGTCAGGAAGCACCATAGCATGAGAAAGTATATTAAAGGGTCACAGCATTAGGAAGGTTGAGAGCCACTGCTGTAGATGGTTGTATGCAAAAGTATATATTTATTATTTATTTTTGTTGTTGTTATAGGGTTTCTCTATGTAACATTCCTGGCCTTGAACTCACTGAGATCTGCCTGCCTATGCCTCCTGCATGCTGAGATTAAGGGCGTGCACCACCACCACCCAGCTAGAAGTATACATTTATACTATGTATCTCATATATACATAAAGTCTGTCTTCAAGTTTTCTGTAATTTATAATGTTAACTGACCAATCCCTTTCTTCAAATGGATGAGGTTTTTACTGCATCACAGAACTGGGGGTTAGGGAGATGGCTCGGAGGTGAAGAGTACTTGATGCTTTCCCAGAGGACCAAAGTTCAGCTCCCAGCACCCACATCATGTGGTTCACAACTGCCTTGTGCTCCAGCTCCAAAGGATCTAACACCCTATTCTGGACTCTTCAGGCATCTACACACAGGCCGATGTGTGTACATTCATGCAGATACACACATGCACACACTAATACAAATAGGAAATGAATCTTTTTTAAAAGTCACAATCTAATGGCATGAAATAGGCACTTCTACATTAGAATGGTACAATAGCACGTACCTGGTTTTTCCTATAGTTTTTTTCCTATAGTTTATAAAACTTACAAATTTTCAGCATAGTTTGGAGGAAAAACTGAATTATTCATTGTTTTTGTTTTTGCATCACGGGAGAGAGAGAGGTCTCAAGAGTCCAGGCTGCCCTTGAACTTTATATAGCTAAGGATAGCCTTGAACTCCTGATCTTCCTGCTTCAGTTTTCTATATAGTGTGATTGAAGTCAAGTGCCATTGTGCTCAGCTTTGTTCATTGTTATTATTATTATTATTATCATTTTATTTTTGAGACGGGATTTCTGTGTGTAGGCCTGGTTGTCCTGGAACTCACTATGTAGGCCAGGCTGGTCTCAAACCTGGAGACCCCCCACAGCCTCTCAAATGCTGGGATTAAAGGTGTGTGCCATAACTGCCCCGCTCCTTAGTTTTATTCTCTGAGACAAGGTCTCTCTACATAGCCGTGGGTGGAGTGGAACTCACTCTGTAGCAGGCTAGCTTCAAACTCACAGAGATCTGCCTAACTCTGCCTATAAAGTCCTGGGATTAAAGATGTGTGCCACCACACCCATGCTGCTATCTTTTTGAAGATATTTTTTAGATTATTTTTTGAGACAGGGTCTCACTGTGTATCCCTGGTTGACCTGAAACTCCCATGTAGACAAGACTGATGTTGTACATAGAGATCCTCCTGACACCTGAGTGTTACAATTAAAAACATATGCCCCACACACGATGGCACACGCCTTTAATCCCAACACTCGGGAGGCAGAGGCAGGTGGATCTCTGTCAGAGTTTGAGGTCAGCCTTGTCTACAAGAGCCTGTTCCAGGACAGTCTCCAAAGCTACAGAAAAACCTTGTTTTGAAAACAAAATTAAACAAAAAATTAAATAAATAAAAAATAAAAACATATGCCCCACTCTAAGCATTTATCTAAAAACGTGTGTGTGTGTGTGTGTGAGTGCATACACACGCACATGAGTGCACATCAGTGCAGATACCTTGGAGGCCAGAAGAACACACTGGATCCCCTGGAGCAAAACTTACAGGCAGTCATGAACTGCCTAACACGAACACTGGACGCTAAACTCTGAAAGTGCAGCATGTTGACTTCTGAGCCATCTTTCCAGCCCTCAGAGGTTTTTTTTTTTTGTAAGATAAGCATACTGTTTTAAGATAAAGATATTAAAAAGGAACCAAGAGTATAAATGTCTACATCCTGTGGTGGGAAATGATCAATGGTCTGGACACTTCCTGCCTAGAGAAGTTGTACTTGTCTGTTAATGAAGGAAGAAACCCCTGCTTCCAGTTAGGATTCTGAGCAGCCGAGGTTTGCTGAAATGAATGACTACTTTGCAAAATGTTAGGATGGACACTAGAGGACAATGTGCACAATGTTCCTCCGAAAACCGGCATCCATCTCTTAAATGTTGTTCAGCAATATGTTCTGCAGATTTTGTTTACACAAAGAGGGCTGGGCTTGGTCACACACACACACACACACACACACACACCTGTAATCCCAGTAAGTGGCAGGGGTAAAGTAGGAGGATCCACAGTTCAAGGTCATACAGAGGTCTTGTGTGGAACTAGGACTTCAGATGTAAGAAGCAAAGATTCTGCCACTGAGTTGCAGCCCCGCCTCTTGGCTTTCCTAGTTCTATAGATGGTTTGCTACTGTATACAATAGACCACAAACTGTTTGCTATGTCCTGAAAGCTTGTGGCGACTTTGAGAAGGAAGTGGACCACAGGAAGAGGTCTTGAGGAGTCTGGGCCACCCCCTTTTTATCTTTTCCCCCCTTCCTGATCTGAACCATGCAACAAGCTGTCCTAGCTATAAGCTTCCTTGGCCTCAGGCAGCCAAGTCCTCCCTGCCATGATAGACTGTATCACCTCAAGCCATGAGCCATAATGAAACCTCCCTTAAGTGGGTTTCCTGTCAGTTATTTGGTGAGAAAAGTAACCAATACACATTATAAAAACTAAGTAATTTGGCTTAAATGTTTTTGTCCCCTCTCAACTCACTGTTGGAATTTAATCTCCGTGGTAGTTAGATTTTGTCAGCTTGACACAAAACTAAAGTCACCTAGGAAAAGGAAACCTCAATTTAGGAACAGCCTCTGTGAAACTGGTCTGTGGGCATGCCAATGGGGATTTTCTTGATTAATGATCGATATGAAAGGGCCTGTCCCACTGTGGGCATGCTACCCTAGGCAAGTAGTCCTAGGTTGTGTAAGAAAGCAAGCTGATCCAGTCTTCGGGAGTGAGCCAATAGCCAGCATTCCTTGATGGTCTCTGGGTCAGCTCCTGCCTTGGCTTCCTTTAATGATGGACTATGACAGGCGAGTAAAAGCCAAATAAACCCTTTCCTCCCCATGTTAGCTTTGGTTAGATGTTTATCACAGTAAAAGACGTCGAATTGGAACAGACCCTAGTGCGACTGTGGGAAGTGATTGAGTCATGTGGATCTGTGCTCATGAATAAGATCAGATGCACCTATGAGAGGTCTGACTGAAGAAGCTCGTCTGCTTTCACTCCTTGTCACTCGGACACAGTTCCTACCAGGGGGCACAACATGGTGGGACCATCTTGGTATTAAGAAGCTTCTCTTACCAGATAATTTAACCTCCTGGAGTCTTGCTCTTCATCTTCCCAGCTTCCAGAACTATAAGGAGTTTAGAGGAAGACATGTGGAAAGCAGTTGGGGAGCTAAACAGGAGCAAAATACTACATTATATAGATATACATATGTATGTGTGAAAATGTCATAATGAATTAATTGAAAGTCAGCCCTTGATAGATTATCAATCAATAAAATAAAATGAAAAACAGCAAACCCATTATTTTGTATAGTACCTTAAAATACTAACACAATTAAAAATTTCAATCTCAGGCATTTTTGTATAGCAGTAATCAGTGGATGAAGACATCCTATCTTCCAGGTAGAGTGATATTTTATTTGTGTTTTAATAAATAAAGCTTACCTGAAGATCAAAGTAGAGTCAGGCTACTAGAGGCCAGGGAGTGGTACCACACACCTTTAATCCTAGAACTCAAGGCCACCCTGAGCTACAGGGAGATTTAATTTGTCTAAAAGAGAAATAGATTTCATATAAAGGTGCTCCCAGTCACACACACCCTTAATCCCAGTCCTAGGGACGTAGAGACAGGAGTGATATGGCTGGGCAGAGAGAGGAATATAAGGAGGGAGGAGACAGGAGCTCATTGCAGACTGAGGTTTGGAGAGCATTGGAGTCTGTAGTCACTCTAAGGACAGGATTGCCCCTTTGTTTGTCTGAGCCTTGGAAGAGGTAAGAACTCTCTAGTGGTTAGCTACTTTGCTTTTCTGGTCTTCAGCTTGAACCCCAATATCTGTCTCTGGGTTTTTATTTATTTGTGCTACACCTAGTCAAGTATGGTGGTTTTCTAGCTGTAATCTCAGGTTTGGGAGACTAAGGCAGGAGTATCAGGAGTTTGAGTCCATCCTGGGTTACATGAAACCTTGATTCAAAATACAAACATACCTTCTGTCCTACTGAAAACTGGAAGTTCTAAGGCTGGAGGAGATAGGAAAGTGGACAAAGACTCAGAGAATGAACACTGTAGCCATGAGTATCAGGGTTCTCTAAAGGAACAGACCTGATCAACTGAATGTGTGTGTGTGTGTCTGTCTGTCTGTCTGAGTAGTCCAACAATGGCTGTCTCCTGATGGAAAGGCCAAGGACCTGGTAGGATCTGGCAGCTGTTCAGCCCTTGATACTGGATGTCTCAATGGTCTCAATCTGGTGCTGGAGTCCCAAGCAAATCCTAGAGAGCTGCCAGTCTTCCGTCTCTGCTGGAACCCTGAAGAAGCCAGTTCTAACAGCTATGAAGGGATGTCTTGGGGACCTGGACAGGTGAACTTGCCAGGGAGAGTGAGGTCAAGCAGGCAAAAGGCAACAGTTTCCTTCTTCCATGTCCCTTTATGTTGGATGCCATCAGAAGGTCTGGCCTAGATTTAGGGTAGCTCTCCCAACTCAAATGATCCAGATTTAGGGTGGGTCTTCCCACTTCAAATAATTCAGTAAAAAAAAAAAACCCTCATTGTATAGCCAGGCACTTGGGTTTTATTTATTTCCAGATACAGTCAAGTTGGCAACCAAGATTAACCATCACACCATGCTGTCAGTCTCGAATGAGTGAGTTTATCAACTATGGGGCAAGCAAAAGTAAAAGGACAAATAGTAAGTAGCAGAAGACAGCAAAGCATCATCAAATCAAATTAAAGCTTACCGCATCCAACAGAGAAGCCTGGGGAAGCCTAGTTCAGACAGCCATGCTAGAGTGTCTGACTGAGAGATGATACAGTCAGAGCTGAGCACTCTCTGGATGAGCTTCAGGATTCCCAACCCCACACAGGTATTTTTATACCATGGGACAAACAGTGGTAACCTCATTAGTAACCATTTGCCTTCTGGCTGTTTCCAAGGGCGCAATGTTTGCAATAGCCTTAGTTGTTTGCTGTTCTCCTTTCTGTCTGTTACGGAGCCAGGGGGCCAGTTTGCTCCAGGACAAGGTAGATTTAGAAGCTACTTGAAATAAGACCTATTTGCTTGTTCTGAGTCAGCCCTCAGTAAGTATACACAGCTTGAGACAATTTACCAATTTATATTACAAACAGGAAATCTCTGCCACACCTACCTTTCAACTGCCACGTCCTCAGAGCAACCTGCCACTCCAGACACTAATCCACTTAAACATAGAGTCTTCAGAAGCACCCCTCTACATTTGCTCTGTTCTTTAAACTCGAGATGTTGTCTGCTTGGTGTCTGACCAAGTCTGTAATCTATAACAGTGTAACAGCCTTGTCAATATGGTCTTAATGTCTGAGTCATTGTTTGCAGTTTCCTTCTGGTCTGATAGTCTCAGCTAGACTAAGGAAGGACCTATGACCAGTTTGTCCTTTCTCGCAGCTGCTGTTGCTTGGCAGAATGCCTAACACTGAACGACTGGCTACCCATGCCTTGTGGTATCAGACTGACTGGCAGAGCCAATCTGGTGCTGCCATATATGCCACTGCTATGGAGGGTTACATATCCTCTGCTATAATGTCCCTGTGTTCCATCTTGATTATATGGAGACAAAAGGAGACAAGTGAACAATCAGAACATGCTAAGAATCTACAATCAACTCCTTGTCATGTCACAAACATTGTGCACAAGGTTTTGTTAAATTATCTGGAAAGAGAAGAGTTATAAAATACTAACATAGGCAGTTATGATATTATTTAAGAATATCAATGTATAGACATATTTCCCTATATTCCATATCTCTTAAAGATCAGCATTAATATCTATCCATAATATTAGATAAATATCAGGAGAAGAAACACCATTTATTTTTGTTAAAACAGTAAACGTTCCAAAATTCTGAAACTCTAATTAGATTTTTTTATAATTTATTTACTTTTACTTAATTTACATTGGTATTTTGCCTACATGTATACCTGTGTGAGGGTGTCATATCCTGGAGTTAGAGACAGTTGTTAGCTGCCATGTGAGTGCTGGGAATTGAACCCGGGTCCTCTAGAAGAGCAGTCAGTGCTCTTAACCACTAAGCCATCTCTCCAGCCCATAATTTTTTTTTTTTACTTAGCTAAAAGAGATGTTAGAGGGGGTTGCAGACATGGATCAGTAGGCTAAATGCACTGATTGCTTTTCCAGAGAATTGGAGTTCAATTTCCAGCTAACAACTATCTGTAACTCTAGTGCCAGGGGCTCAGTGCCATCTTCTGGCTTTCATGGGTACCAGGCACACACATAGTACGTGGACATACATGCAGACAACACTCCCATTCATATAGATAAAAATAAAATTAAGAAAACAAGTGTGTTAAAAAAATTAAAAGGATACAACAGAATCCATAACTTGTGAAAGTCTGGGTTAACTAGATTTTGCTGGTTATGTTTACAACTTATGCCCTGCATTTGTGAACTTTGTCACATCAGTAGTCAGGAGAAGTGTGCTATAAACACATGGCTTAGTTATACCGCTGAATTAAATGGTTCTCTTAGGGCCCAAGGCATCTCTTAACTGTTTATGTGAGGAATTTGGAAGAGCTATGGCTACTGTGACATGGATATTAGTGCATCAGTGTGTATGTGCTCATTTAAGCAGTGTTGACTTATTTGATTTTGTCAGTTACTTAATCAATGCAGAAGCCATGGCTCAGAGTTCACTTTGCTCGAGGCCTTGTAGAATGTGAGCGGCTCTCTACTTGGTTTATTCTCAGTCAACATTTTGTATTTTGTCACACTGGAATCCAGTTACTGACAGATGAATGAGTCTTTAGAGTCCCTCCACCCCATGTCCTAAGTGAATCAAGATTCTCATAGGAATTTTCTGGTTAGAAATTCTGTCATTGTTTATAAATGTTAATATCCTTGGAAATAACTTGGAAATCTGTTCCTGTCTGCTTAAAAATAGGCGTTTAAAGCAAGATGTAGTTGAGAAATTTAGAATTTCCAAGTGTGACATTATCTCAGATTCTTTATATGAAAAGCTAAGGACAGTGCTGGGACCTGAGGGAAGATAGTAATTGCTAATAGAAACTCTGTTAAAGCCCAAAATAAAGGGACCATGTCCTTCACGTTACTTTATATATTTTGTGATAAGAGTATTTATTACATTGGTGATCGTGGGGCTGGGGCTATAGCTCTCTGCAGAGTACTTGCCCACCACAAGGGAGGCCCTAGATTTAATCCCCAGCACCACACCCTACAAAACTGGTATCACTTTGAACAATGGATACATAAATACATGTATTAACAGGATCACAACTACAGCAAAGATAACCCAAAATAATAACACATTGCATCATATCCTTTTCAGCCCAGGAAAGGGACTGGGGAGCTCAGCACACAATTACTGTAGGCAGAAGGTAAATGAATATTGTCTTCTTCTTTGAAAGAAAAGACAAACTTCTGTGGCTGTATTAAACTAACTCAGGGTTTTAGTAGGAGGCTGGCTGACTTGGTTGTGTGTGTAAGCTACTCTCCTGATGCTGCCATAGAAGACCACGACCACAGCGGCATATTTAGGAAAGAGTTTGCTTTGGCTTACAGTTCCAGAGGGGTAAAAGTCCATCATGGTAAGGAAACCTAACAGCAAAGGGGCAGGCATGAGCAGGGACATGAAGTTGAGAGTTCACACTGTCAAATGCAAGCATAAAGCAAAGAGTGACCTGGAAGTGAAATGCATGAAATTTTATTCTTGAAATTCAGCCCCACCTCATGACATATTTCCTCCAACAAGGTTGAACTACCTCAATCTCCCCTAACAGCACTACCAACCTGGACCAAGTGTTCAAAAGCCCGAGCCTGAGGGACTGTGCTGGTTAGTTTTATGTCAATTTGATAAGGCTAGAGTCATTGGGGAAAAGGGCTCTAAATTGAGAAAACGCCTGCAGGCAAGCCTATAATGCCTATTAGTGATTGATGTGGTAGAGACCAGCCCATTGTGGGTGATGCCAACCCTAGGATGGAGGTCCTAGGTTCTTTAAGAAAGCACACTGAGAGCTGGCTGGTGGTGACACACACACCTTTAATCCCAGCACTCTGGAGGCAGAGGCTGGTGGATCTCTGTGATTTCAAGGTCAGCCTGGTCTACAGAAAGAGTTCCAGGATAGCCAGACTGTTTCACAGATAAACCCTGTTTGAAAAACCAAAAAAAGAAAAATTAAAAAGAAAAGGAAAACAGCACATTGAACAAGCCATGGAGAGCAAGCCAGTAAGCAGAACTTCTCTGTATCGGTTACTGCCTCAGGTTCCTGTCTTGAGTCTCTTCCCTGACTTCTTTGGATAACTGATTAAGCTGAAATAAACTCTTCCCTCTCCAAGTTGCCTTTGGTTGTAGTGTTTTATCGCAGCAATAGAAACACTAAGACAGGAACATTTTCATTCAAACCATAACATTCTACTTCCTGGTCCCCATAGGCTTGTGGATAAATCATAAGGTAAATTATGCTTAGTCAAACGTTCAAGGTCCAATAGTCTTTCACAGTCTCAACACAATTTAAAAGTCCAAAGTCTCTTCTAAGACACAAGGAAATCTCGTAATGGTAATCCCCTGTAAAATTAAAAAGCGTTTTCCATACTTCCAGCATATAATGGTACAGAGTATATATTACCATTCCAAAAGAGAGGAAAAGGGACTTTGTGAAAGCTAAAATTATGTTTTAAGTTTAAATTACTTTGCTTAAGAGAGCTATACAACAAAAATGCCTCTAACCTGTAAGTCCCAGTTGCCCAAGGGCAGATAACTTCCTGGAATGCTGGGGGCTGTTGTTTACATAAGATAATAAGCCATGTGTTTCTCCTTCTGTAAACAGGTTTGGTTGCTCCAACTGCACAGGATGTGTGCTTGATCACATGGAGGTAGGAGGTACACAGACAAGAAGTATGTCAGGATGTATGTGTGTCCCTGATTGAATGAAGTTGTGAAGTAGGCCCATGGCCCCTGACCAATGTAATTTGCAGCCATTCTCTGGGAATCCCAGCTATGGATCTAGCCAGTGTCCATTGTCCTGGCCAGTATTTAATAAAGCTTACTTCAACTTTGGCTAGAAAATTGTGGTAGTGGTCTTCTTCTCACCCAGTGGGATTAACAACATAATGAGGAAATGCTGGCCCAAAGCAAGACCAAACTCAAAAGGGCAAATGCCAAATTCTGTAGTTCTATTTCTAGTATCAAAGGCTCCACCCCTCCAGCTTTGTTGTCTACAAAACACAGCTCGTGGGCTGGCTCCATGCCATGCATGAAGATCTCCTTGGCAAGTTTCCCATAGTCTGCATGGCTCTCAGCACTACTGTCTTCCAGCTTCCTACTACACTGGTCTGTTAGGCTCTATTTATGCCATTCAGCCACTTTTATAGCTCAAAGTCCCAAAGTCTTCTACACGCCTCCAAAAGACATGGTTACGTTCTTATAGCAACACGCCATTCTCAGTACCAACTTCTGTATCAGGAACCTTTCTCTCCTTGCCACCATGACCACGGCAACTTACGTAAGGGGTTTAATTTGACTTACAGTTCCAATGGGCAAGTCTCTATCAACACAGGAAAGCATAGTAGCAAGTGGCAGGGATGGCAGGAGGAAAAGGTAGCTGAGAACTCACATCTTTAATTGTAAGCATTGTGAACTGGATGGAACTTGGGTGAAGCTCTCTGGCCAGGCTGCATCACCTAAATCTCCCCAGACTTGGGAACAAGTGTTCGAATGCTCAAGACTATGAGCAACATTCCTCTCATTCAACCACACTTTGGGTGGCCTTTAAGCTTGCTGTTTCTATATCAAAAGAAGCAAAAATACTAGTCAAGATAAACAGATTAGGAATATAAATTACTTTGTTTATGCTTCTGTTTTATTTTCCTATTGCTATGAAGAGACACCGCGACCAAAGCAACTCTGTATCAAAGAATGTCCAAGCAACTCTGTATCAAAGAAAGTATTCAATTGGGGGCTTGTTTACAGTTTCAGAGACTTAGTCCATGACCATTGTGGCAGCAGGCAGATAGGCATGGGGCTATTACAGCCTGATCTGCAGGCACACAGGCAGAGAGAAAATATGGCTGGCATAGTTGTATGAACTTCAAAGTTCATCTGGGCTAGAGAGATGCCTCAGCGGTAAAGAGCACTGGCTGTTCTTCCAGAGGTCCTGAGTTCATATTCCCAGCAACCACTTGGTGGTTCACAACCATCTGTAATGAGATCTGGTGCCCTCTTCTGGCCTGCAGGGATACATGCAGGCAGAATACTGTATACATAATAAATTAAAAAAAAAAACAGTTCATCCCAATACACACCTCTTCCAACAAGGCCATACTTCCTAATCCTTTCCAGTTTCACTAACTGGGAACCAAGTGTTCAGATATATAAGCCTATGGGGAACACTCTCTTTCTAACCACCACACCTTCCTTGTTATCCTTATATGTTATATATGTTATCCTTGTTTATGAAGCATTTACTGTGTGCCAGTCAAGCACAGGCTACCATGTACTTTGCGTACCCTTTCCCTTACTCTTTAAACAGCTATGTGAAAACACTGTGAAACTTTAGTTTTCAAAAGGTTAATAACCTTTAATACAAGCTCAACATAGAAGACTGTTATAATAAGGCCCCATGTTCCTGGCTGCCGAGAACTGAAATAATCACACAGAAACTGTATTAATTAAATCATTGTTAGGCCCATTAGCTCTAGCTTCTTATTGGCTAACTCTTACATATTAATTCAACCCATTTCTATTAATCTGTTTATCGCCATGTGGTTGTGGCTTACTGGCTAAAGTTCCGTCCTGCTCGAGCAGGGCTACATGGCTTCTCACTCTGACTCCACCTCCTTTCTCCGAGCATTCAGTTTAGTTTTCCCCACCTAGCTTTGCTCCCCTATAGCTCTGCTATAGGCTGAAAGCAGTTCCTTTATTAACCAATGAGATTCACAGCATACAAAGGGGCATCCCATATCACCTCCCCTTTTCTGTTTAAATAAAAAGGAAGGTTTTGTGTGGATTTTAGTCAACCATGTTGGGTGCCAATTTGCTATAAGGAGGTTGCTTGTTTGTCCTGGCAATCCAGAACCAAAATAATCACACAGAAATTGTATTAAGTCACTGCTTGGTCTATTAGCTCTAACTTCTTATTGGCTAACTCTTACATCTTAATTTAACCCATCTCCATTAATTTGTGTCTCACCACAAGGTGGTGGCCTACCAGCAAGGGTCCAGTGTCTGTCTTTGGCGGGGCTACATGGCTTCTCTCTTGACTCTGCCTTCCTTCTCCCAGCATTCAGCTTAGTTTTCCCTGCCTAGCTCTGTTCTACCTTATCAGGCCAAGCCAGTTTTCTTTATTCACTAATGGTATTCACAACATACAGAGGGGAATCCCACATCAGAAGGCAAAGGCAGGGGGATCACAAAGTTTGAAAGACTGGTCTTTATAGAAAGTCCCAGGCTACCCTAGGCTACAGAATTAAGATAGTAGGGTTTTTTTTTGAATTTTTAAACAACAACAAAAAGCCAAGTGTTAATGTGGGATTTTTACTCTTTTGGCTTTTTGAAGGGTCCAGCACTCAGCTCCCAAATAAATCCCACATGGAGGTTTATATTTATGAATGTCCGGCCTTTGCTTGGCTTGTTTCTTGCCAGCTTTTCTTAAATTATACCAACTATCTTTGGCTCTGGACTTTTATCTTTCTCCATTTCTGTATATCTTTCTTTCCTTCTTACGTAGTGACTGCCTGGGTGGCTGTCCCTGATGTCCTCCTCTCCTTGTTCTCTTCTCTCAGAGTTCTTCTTCTGTTTATACTTCTCTGACTGCCAGCCCTGCCTATCCTTTCTTCTGCCTCACTATCGGCCGTTCATCTCTTTATTAGGGCTATCAGGTGTTTTAGACAGGCACAGTAACAGCCTCATAGAGTTAAACAAATGCAGCATAAACAAAAGTCACACACCTGAAAATAATAGTCCCCAACAAGGTATGGTGGTGCACACCTTTAAGCCCAACACTCCTGAGGCAGAGCCAGGCTGATTTCTATGCCAGCCTAGTCTACAGAGCAAGTTCCAGAACAGTCAGACGGTTACAAAGAGAAACCTTGTCTCAAAAAAAGGGGGGGGGGTGAGAACTAAGATGATACAGTGAGGAGGCATTGCAGAATTCATGTGTACTTGATTGTGAGCTAATTTTGTCTTCCATTCTCCAGTGGAGAAACAGTAACTTCTTAGCTGGATTTTATAGCAAAAAACTTGCACAGAATTATCTGAGGAAAGGAATAAAGCTGGCTGTGAGGTAAACAGCAAGAAATCTCATCAGAAGTCAACGTTCAATGTCATATTGAGCTTGGCTCAATAATTCTTTCTCTCTGTCCCTCAGCGCTGGGCTGTAAGCTCCTGGCTTTGCAAATTGCTAGGCTGTTATTGCTCTACCGATGAAACTGCTTTGAGGTATTTGGTTTTGGTTTCTTGTTTTGTTTCTATAGACAGGGTCTCTGTTACTCTACAGGGCCCAGAACCCAGTGTGTAGACCATGCCATCCTGGGACTCACAAGGATCAGCCGGCCTCTGCCTCCTCGGTGCTGGAATTAAGGGTGTGGGCTGCGGCCCCAGCAGACCAGTCCTTACCTTTCTGAAACAGACCGTGTGTAGGTAGTTCAGACTGGCCTTCTGCTTGTGAATCTCCTGGTGCAGTCTACTAAGTGCTGGGGTTGCAGGATATTTGTAGGTAATTCTGGTTTTTTTTTTTTTGTCTTTTTCCTTGTTTGGGGGTTTTATTTTTAGCATCGTATGATGGCATCATTATAGTTCTTTAATTCCAATAAGCCTTGGCATCAAAATTTTGGGGAGCCTTTCTTCTGGCATTAATCTCCTGGCACCAGAGAGTGTCCCAAATTTCATAAAATCAGACTGAAGCCCAACATAATGTAGTTTATGTTTCAAAATTCTTTCACATTGCTATTCCATGACACAGAAAGTGTAACACACTGTTGAGCTGGTGGTGTGAATCAAAGGGTAAAAGTGCTCACTGTATCAGCCTGACTACCTGCGTTCCATCCCTGCATCCCATGCTCAGGTGGAGAGAGAGAACCCACTCCACAAGGTGTCATCTGATTTCCACAAAATCCTTAAAGCGTGAGCACCTGCACCCACCCACATGGCCACACAATATTTTATTTAAAAGTATTACATATTAAGTACTATAAATATGAAAGCTTTAGATCATTATGGTCTCCTGATGACATAGGTTTTGTCAAGCTGCTAACTGCATGTCTAAGTGGCTGGCATCAGGACAGTACCGTCCTTACAGTCCCGTATTTTGTTTTTTTTTGTTTGTAGCTTTGGAGCCTGTCCCGGTACTCGTTCTGTATACTCGTTCTGTAGGTCAGGCTGGCCTTGAACTCACAGAGATCCACCTGTCTCTGCCTCGAGTGCTGGGATTAAAGCCAAGCGCCACCACCGTCAGCTCAGTCCCACTTCTTTTAAGCCCAGCATTTGTAATTGATTACATGGACCATCTGTAACTGCTTGTGAATCATGGTACGGTTACCCCACTGACATTTACCCAACATTTTTCATGTGGCAAAATGTTTAGTGTAGGAAAGCTGACACATAATAGCTTTGATGTTTCAATAAATCAACTTTCGATACTAGGCTATGTGGCGCATCCCATGAATGTGGAGTCTCCGCAAAATTATGGCTGACGATTTCATTATAATAACGCTCCGTCCTAAGCTTTCTGTGTGCGGACAAAATTATTTGTTATCACTAAGGTAAGTGGGCCCCGCTATTAGAAGAGAGGATGGAGGGGGTGAGCGGTCCAAAGAGGTGAGGGCAGAGGTGGGGAGGGGGTAAAAGTCAGTCTATCAGGGAAGTGGTTCACCGAGCAGCGGCCGACCTGAGCCACCTGTCACAAAGGAGGAGCTAGAGGGGACCTGAGGTCAGCGGAGAGGAG
>LOEQ01001208.1:310434-323175 GCA_001685075.1 Bramus lutescens
AGATCTACCTACCTTTTTCTTTTTTCTTTTTTTTTTTTTTTAAATAGGCTCATTAATTACTTTGAAATGTTATCTTTTGGGGATTTCTTTAGTTTTATTGTGTGATGAGCATGTCGTGACAATTAGATAATAGTGATTTCTGGTTACTAACGTCACATGTCTTTGAACTCTCCCAAGTGACAGTTAATGTTCTGTAGACAGTTACGTACTATAAGAATCACTAATGTTTACTATTTGTTTGGTTTTGCTTTTGAGAAGGGCTTGCACTGTGTAGCTCTGACTGGCCTAGAGTTCACAGATCTGCCTACTTCTAGCCCAAAGTGTTGGATTAAAGGTGTGTGTCACCACACCCAGCAGCAGGAGGTTTGTTATTTAAAGAGACATTGTAGAGTCTGAATTGGTGGTTTGTGCCTGCAATGCCAGCACTGGGAAACTCAGGTAGAATTGAGAGTTCAAAGCCAGTATGGGCCACATGAGTCTACGTCAGTCCAAATGAATAGCAACAGCCTGTCTAAATAAAGGGGAAAACAAAACAATGCCACCCCCACCCCCACAGCCCTAAAGAAGGAGCTAAATCTTTTTGGAAGACATCATTGCAGTTCGTCTGCTTTCTTTTCTTGTGGAGTTGCATATCTGTGTCCTGATGTAAGTAGGTACAGTTAGTTCCCTTTGTCTGTCTTCCCACAGCATTATTGGAAATAATTATGAAAAATGGAAGCACCACTGGAAACAGCACACATTGCCGAAAACCTCCAGGGGGTGGGGACCAGAGCAAGCCTACCTGCCCAAAGGACGGCACACCAAGTAGTGGCGAAGGAGGAAAAGTCTACACCAAAGACCAAGTAGACGGAGTTCTCAGGTAATGAGATGATGTCGTCTCCTTGATCGTTGATTCTGATCATAATGCCATAATGTCATAATGCCAGAGAAAGGTGTTGGAAGCGCAGTTGCGTAGAAGGGAAACAAAGGTGTTCCTGGGGCATCCGGTGCTTCAGAGTCTTGGTGAGGTCAGCCTTTAAAAAGCTCTGTGGAAGGTTCCAGTCTTCTAAATCGACAGTACGACCCAAGTGTAAAGTAATGACTTCAGCATTGATTCTATGCGTTGTTTGGCCCGTAGGAGGGGGAAGATGAATCACTGTGTTGTAATATACAGTTGAAAATGGGAGTGTTTCATAGGAGGAAAATTGAGAATCAGGGCAGCAATGCTTTACACTTCCTGCCTCAACACCCTCTTTTTCCTTTCCGGTTTGGCAAGGCTGCCTTTGTATACAGACACCACAGTGCCCTGTCTGGTTGCCCCCTGCTTCTCTCTTCATACACTTCTGTATGCAGCAGATTGGGGTGGAGCTGAACGGCGAGAAACTTGGTTTTAGAAATACCATGTTGCTAATTTTATAACTAAGAAAGGGTTTTCTTGAAAAAAGGCTAAGCTAAGAGGTATGAAATACTTCAGAATAGATTGTTTGGTTTTCTGTTGGAAGTTTTTGGTTTTTGGTGACTTATTTATTCGTTTATTTTGGCTGTCTGGAGCTCACTCTGTATACCAGGCTGGCCTCAAATACCCAGAGATCTGCCTGCTTTTGCCTCCCAAGTGCTGGGATTAAAGATGTGCGCCACCCCTGCTCGGCTCCTGGGGAAGCTAAGGAAAGTTTTCCGATGTTGCTCTCCTGGGCAGCTGGCGCTGGCAGGTGATGGACTCTGGTGGTGACGAATCTCGAGGGCAGATCCCATGGCATTGTGACCTGACGAGAGGAAGCCCAGGAAAGCAGCAGCGTGGGTCCTCGTCTCCTGTTCTTTAGACGCTTCCTTTCCTCATCCAGTGTAATTTCTATGACATATACTCTGAGACTCAGATTTTATCAGTGATGAAAGCCACTTGTCACGATGTCCTGAATCTAAAATTGAAATATTTCTATCGTATTTTTCCCCTCTATATGTGCATGCTAAAGCACTATTGTATCATTGTGTCTGAAATTACGATGAAGAAAACATACTCCCTAGTCAGGGTACAGCCGTGAAAGAGGACATGACTGGTATGAGCAGTAGCAAGCATTTCAAAGGCTGTGACCACTTCCACAAGGCCGCACCTTGTCAGAGTTGACGGAATACGTGAGTGAGAGACTGCTCCCGACTTTTTCTGGGGACAAGCGATAAGAAAGCAGTATGCTTGAAACCGTATCCTAAAACAGGTTGTGTTTTCCTGTAGGCATTACATTACACTGGGAGAGCACGCCCCGTGAATCCTGTTTCTCTCTTTTTGGATTTATTTGCTTTTATTTTATATGGATGAGTGCTTTACATGTATGTATATATGTACATTACATGCATGCCTGGTGCCTGTAGAGGCCAGAAAAGAGCATCTGATCCCCCAGGAACTGGAGTTACAGAAGGTTGTGGGTGCTTGGAACCTGGGTCCTCTGAAGGAGTAGCAAATGCTCTTAACCACTAAGGCATCTCTTCAGCTAATCCATGAATTTTCTAATTACAAATTGAATTGTATTGTATGTGATTTTTGTGACCCTTCCCCCCAAATAGAATCACTTATTGCTTGGAAGTGTCACCAACAAATGAAACTACACCTGCACATTTTAGAAAACGATGTTCTTCCAGATGTGGTGTTATTGCTTTTTTTAAGTCTATAGTTCCTCTCCCTTATAGGGAGGGAGAGCACACATATGAGAGCCCCCAAGAGAGGAACTTCAGTGAATAAGGGAAGTATATTTGTTTTAGCATTGGTGTGAATGGGCTTCTGTGCATGCCTATGTGTATGTGTGCTTGTTTTCGTTTCCCCAAAGGTGAGGGAATGTGCTTCTGGGACATCCTGAGAATGAAAGAACGTGGAGCACACATACTATCAGAGTTGGGCAGGCGAAGACTCGCAGGAACACCTGACGTCTCCCGTTACGTGAGATTGGAGGGAAGGCTGTTGAGGAGGCTGGGAACTTGTGGAGACCAGTAAAAGTGTGGCTTTTTTTACAGGTGGAACGCAGTGAATGCAGAGTTAGCCTTGACTGAGGGTCTGGCCGTATTTACGATCTCATTCCTTATGGATAGATGAATTTCTTTAGAAGCATCACCTCCAGCATTACAGATTGATTCTCTAAACCAATAACTCTACTGTATCTTTTAAATTCTATATAATATAAACTATGTCTATCTATCTAATATAAATTGTATATATAAAAATCCCTTCTGGGACTAATTATGAAGCATTCTTCTAAGTGAAATCCCTAAATTATTTGAAATATTTCTGTCAGTCCCTCACATGTAAGTTCCCTGGTTGCATAGTGTATATGTTTGCAGCAGGCTTCACACACGTGGCTGCAGTGAGGCGGCAGGTGAGAGGCCAGAGCTTGCACCGTGCCATTTTGTGTTTTGTTTTATTTATACACAAGGGATTTTCCTCAGGAAAGCACGCTGACTTGATAGAGAAGATGCTTATGTGAACAAGTTACTCAGTAACAGTTTGGCTCAGTGGGGAGAAGCCACGCAACGATGCTGCTCCTGTTGCGTAAGTGCAAGGTTACAGTAAGACTGAAGAAAATGTGTGTAACTCAGCAAGCAAGCAGTCAGTGCCACAAGGCTGTGAGTCTCTGAGCTGGAATAGATTTTAAAAAATTGAGGAAATGAATTTTATGTAAGTTTTTAATACATCATTGTAAATCCATTTAGTATTTAAACATGTAAGGTCCGTGTGGAGTCTAGCAGGCAGTTATCATCAGTGTCCATGACTGTTCTTGTACAGATCCATCTCATTTGAATTACAGAGACCGGACCTTCAGATTTGATTTAAGCTTCAGTGTCCCTTGTCCTCCTCTACCCTTTTTTGTTTGTTTTTGATTTTGATTTTGTTTTTTAGACCAGCTCTTGCTGCATAGCCTAGACTGATCTTGAACTCATGTTCCTTATGCTTCAGCTCCCCAGCAGTGTGCTGGGGTTGCAGGTGCAAGACCACAGTTCCTGGTCTTGTTAAATATTAGTTCTTTAAGTTAGAGGAAGATAAATTACAGTTGTTAGACACATCAGAAGTGTTTCCCTAAACACTAAATAAATCTAGTTAAATCTAAAGCCTATGTATTCATTTGAGACAAAGCCTCACATAGCTCAGGATGATCTAGAACTCTTTCCAGCTGAAGATGACCTTGATTTTCTGATCTGTCTCCACCTCCTGAATGCTGGAGTCATAGGTGTTTGCCACCACACCCAGTTGATGTGATGCTGGAGACTGGACCCAGGGCTTCATGCATGTCAGGCACCTACCGTACCAACTGAGCTGCATCCCCAGTTACTGGGATCGATTGAAATGAACATCTGTAACACATTTAAAAAGAGAGAGGAAGTTCAAAAATGACTTTTCACTCCTACCATTATATTTCCAATCCAGCAAAAGAAGGTATAAACAGTGGACCAGACAGGTCCTATGGGCCTCCGCTATACAATATTTGCTTCCCAAGTTGTTCAGAAAGGAGAGTTACTTGGGATTATGTTTCTGGCCCAGGGTTAGGAAGTGGGTGGTATCTACTTGTGGCCTTCTTGCTGGCAGAGTTCTAAGACACAGGGGAGAATGCATATGTGTGTAAATAAACTATGTCCTCTGAAATTTCTTTTTAAAGGTTTGTTTTATTGTTAAGGATGCAGAAAATTTGGATCTTTCAGAAAAGAACAAACTAAACACACAGCAAATGCTTATTTTAACTAGCAGCGTGACAGGACCTAGACTCACCCTGGAGACAGCTGCATCTGGGCACATCTGGGAGGGATTTTCTAGGGTAGGTTGACTAGGGTGGGCAGATCCTCTCTGATGGGCAGTACCCTTCCATGTGTCAAACTGCATACAAAGGAGAAGGTTGAGCTTAGCAAGCACTCATTGCCCTCTGCGCACCACATCTTCCCCACCAGTATGAGTCAGAATAAACCCTGATGCTTTCTAAGTTGCCATAGTCAGGCATTTGGTTGCAATAACAAGAAAAATGACACACAGCTTGATGGAGAGGCTATGATGTGAGAAAGTAGGGTCTCTTAGTCACTGTTCTGTTGCTGTGAGGAGACACCATGACCACAGCAACTCTTAGAAAAGAAAGCATTTAATTGGGGCTGACTTATGGCTTCAAAGGTTTCGTCCATGGTCTTCACAGTGGGAAGCATGGCAGCACACAGGCAGACATGGTGCTGGAGAAGGAGCTAAGAGTTCTACATCCCGATCTAAAGGCAGCAGGAAAAGCAAGACACTGGGGCTAGCTTGAGCATCTGAAACCCAAAGCCCACCCCTAGTGACACACACTTCCTCCAACAAGGCCATACCCACTCCAACAAAGCCACATCTCCTAATCCCTGTTAAGTAGCACCATTCCCTAATAACCCAACATTCAAATATATGAGCCTATGGGGGCCATTCCTTTTCAAACCACCATATATGGTAAAGAGTTTATGGTAGAGCATTACTTGAAGTGTTTAATTGTCCTGGCTAGTTTGTATGGCCAATTGACACAACCAAGAAAAAAGAGGGAATCACAATGAAGGCTTTGTACAGATACGATTGGCCTATGGCCATATCTGTGGGAAATTGTCTTGATTGTTCATTGATGTGGGAGAGCCCAGTTGTGCTGGCTAGTTTTATGTCAGGTTGACAGAAGCTAGAGTAATCTAAAAGGAAGGAATCTCAATTGAAAAAATGCCTCCATAAGATCCAGCTGTAGAGCGTTTTATAATTAATGATTGACGGGGAGGGTCCAGACTATTGCTCGTGGTGCCATCACTGGACTGCTGGTCCTGGGTTCTCTAAGAAAGCAGGCTGAGCAAGCCATGAGAAGCAAGGAAGTAAACAGTTCCCTCCATGGCCTCTGCATCAGCTCCCTGCCTCCAGGCTCCTGTCCTGCTTGAGGTCCTGCCCGCACTGCTTTTGATGATGAACTGTTATGTGGAACTGCAAGTGAAATATAAACCTTTTCCTCTCCGACTTTCTTTTGGTCGTGATGTTTCATCACAGCCATAGTTGCCCTCACTAAGATACCAGCCTTCTGGGGGCAGTACCACCTCTGGGCAGGTGGTCTCAGGTTCCATCGTGAAAGCTGGCTGATCGTGAGGGAGCCAGTAATCAGGGTTCCTGTGTGGTCTCCACGTCAGTTCCTGCTTGAGTGCAGGATTTTCCCCGTAACAGACTTACCTGGAAGTGTAAGCTAAGATGAACCCTTTCCTCCTCAAGTTGCTTTTGGTCCCAACAGTAGAAAGCAAACTAGAGTGACAATCTGCAGCCAGTCCTTATCTTCACCTGTGTCCCCATGGACTGCACCTGGCTTAGTAGATGCTCTGCAGTGCTGCCTTCCCTCACCACACCTTCCCCACACAGAGTTCTCTCTAACTGTGTCTAGGAGAAAGAATCTCCAGAGGACTTTGGTTTAGCATGTTGCCTTAGTTCGGGTTTCTGTGACAGAGGCCACGACAAGGAGCATCTCAGGAGGAGAGGTTTTATTTTACCTTGCACGTTTGTAGTTCATTATCTAGGGAACTTAGGCCAGGAACTTGGAGGCCCGAGCTAATGCAGAGGCATGGAGGAATGCTTCTTCCTGGCTTGCTCTTCATGGTTTGCTCAGCCTGCTTTTTTATAGAACCCAGGTGGAACCATCCACAGTGACCTGAGTCTTCCCCATCAGTCATCAATCAAGAAAACNNNGGCTTGTCCACAGGCCAGTCTGGTGGGGACCTTCTCTCAGCTGAGGTTCATCTTCTAAAATGACTCCAGATTGTGTCCGGTTGTCATAAAACTATCCAGGACAGTTGGCCCTTTGTCAGCTTAATGCACACACACATCACTGTTCAGCTGTAACTTTTCTTATTGTCACCAATATAGTATTACTATCAATATCACAATATAAAGCATATTACAAACTTTAAGTGTCTCAAAATCTTCAAACGTTCAAACCTTAAAAAATTCAGTCTCTAAAATATCCCAAATCAACCAGGCATAGTGGCAAATGTCTTTAATCTTAGTACTCAGGTGACAGAGACAGGCAGATCTCTGTAAGTTTGAGGCCAGCCTGGTCTACACAAAGAGACCCTGTCTCAAAAAATAAAATATTCAAAATCTCTCTGAAATACCAAAGTGTGTATAAAAGCTCAAATTCTGTCAACCTTGGGCTCCTGTAAAATAAAAAAAATAAGTTCAATACTTTCGTTACTCCACGAGGAAAGACTCAGGGCACAGTCAAAATCAGATCGAAGAAAAACCGAAGTCCCCCCCACACTGTGAAGTTCAGTATCAGGCTTCTGGGACGTACAATCTTGTAGGCTCCAATAAGCTTGCCACTGCACATGTCGGGATTTTCCTAGACTGAGACCAGTTCTGTGCCACAGTGGCTGCTGTCCTTGGTGATCATCCAATAGCACTGTGTAATTTCTGTCATTGTACCCTTCTGTCTCCTCTCCATGGACACAGTGCCTCATGGATGCTTCCATTATAAAGGGAGAGTTAAAGGGACTGTTGAGGTACCAAGCACTGTGATGCTAAAACCCGCCTCAGCTCTTTGTGAATTGATCTGTGAGGTTTTTCCCTCTCACCCTTTCCCTTTTCTCCCACATCTTTTCCCAGTTTTGCCCCTAGTTACCAGTGCTCCCAGTTAGTTTACCTGTTGTCATGCTCTCAAGACAGAATATGGAACACAACTAAAGTTACAAAATATTGTACAAAGAAATGCACATCTGCTAAAAAACGAGCCCAGCGTTTCATCCATGCATGCTGTGTGCTCCCTGGCACCGAGCTCCGCTGCCAGCCCTTACACCCACTTGCCTTGGCTCTTGGGATGTCAGGTAGTTTGGTTGTAGGATGTTGTCATCCTAGAGTTCTCAGTGTTCTCTAATCCCTTCAGTATTTCTCTGTTATTCCTGATATATTTTCAACACTCCTAACTTCAGTATGTAAACCTTTGAAAGAACTGAAGAACGAACTATTAGGTGATCTCTGGGAATGGACTGATGGAAATTGGATGTAACAAGTATTCTTGAATCTCCATTACTACTTTTGACTGTTTTATTAATACAGGATCCCTGTGTTTTTCAGAGTAACTTGGGTAAATTCTCAGCAGCCATGGTGTGGAGCTAGCTTGTGCTGGCTTCGGCTGGGAGAGCACTGCGGTTCCTGTGTCATGAGTCGCCATGTTCAAGTGCTCCCTAGGCCTGCGCTGTGCACTAATGCTCTCTCCATGTTTACTCCTTAGTTGTGACACATTTCAAGGAGTTTCTTCCGTTCTAGCTGCAGTCAGTGCCCTTCCTCTGTGCTCACCATGGCCCGTTCTTCCCTGTAGCTTTGATAAACTGTGATGTGGACATTCTCAGGGGTGGAGAAATTGTCTGTATACCAAAGACAGTGGCACAAGCAGCCTGGATAGGTCATTACAGCCACAGATATCCCTCATTCCATTCTGATAGAGAGTAGCACTGTGCTCTTGCTTGAAATTCATATCATACCCTTTCTTGTCCACAGCATAAACAAATGTAAAAATTATTATGAAGTTCTGGGAGTTACAAAAGATGCTGGTGATGAAGATTTGAAAAAAGCTTATAGGAAGCTTGCTTTGAAGTTTCATCCTGACAAAAACCACGCCCCTGGAGCCACGGATGCTTTTAAAAGTAAAGTAACTTATAAAACTTCAATAAGGTCTTTTTTTAGAATGCACTTTACAGTGTTTCAGAATGTGAGATTCTGCTTCTTCTGGTGTATCTAGAAACCAGCTTAAGAACTGTCGAAACGCCTTTGAAACTGGGTTCCATTACTCAGCCAAGCAAGTGCAGTGTGGCTGGTCTTCGCAATCCTAAGTTACTTTCCTAGGTAGCTTGAGTGTCTTCTAGGTTTGTTTGAGGAGTGATGGTTTGCATTCCCTTCCAGCATTGACATCTGGCTCCAAGTCAACTGAAAGGGACACTTTTAATGAGTTTTTCCTGGACACGGTCTAGAATGATGATTTCCTAGATAGTCTATTCTAGGGATGTTGGTCGTGTTTTTATCTTTCTATGACACCTGGTCAGGTTTGATGATGCTAGAGTTCAAACCCAGGGCCTTGTACATGTTAGGCATGCATTCGGCTGCTGAGCTGCATCTCTATCCCTGGGGTTTGTGAGCCCGGGTCTTGCTGTGCAACTCAGGCTGGCCTTGTATTAACAGTCTCCCTGCTTTGCCTCTGAGTGCTGAGGTGCCAGGCATGGACCACCAGGCACAGCACAGTTCTCCTTTCTCTGAGTGCCTTTCTAGTGATAGGATTCCTTTTGCTTCTTCAACATTGATTTCTTTTCTCCGGTCTGTGTTTTCTATTTTACTTTTAAGTTTTAGTGAGTTTAGTATTATATTAAATATGCACAAATATTAGGTAACTGACTTCATAATTTCCTCTTTTGTGTGTTGTAATGAGAGATATGACTATCTCTTGTCTGCATTACCCTTCCCTCCCCATGTTTACACATGCTTCCTTTAGCTTCTCCTGTCCAGGGAAGCACTCTCTGGCTTCTCTCTGAAAGATAGAGTTGCTGGCAGCAGGACTGACTCCTGTGCTTTGGGCTTATTATTAAGTAAAAGAACAATAGCAATGATTTCATGTTTTGTTACAGCTTCATTGTAACAATTAATGTATTATACACATGAAATGTAATTTGTGATTGTTGATTCTTGTGAATTTGATATTCATAGAGCGAGTGTTTGGTGTTTTCAGTAGCACACTGGGGTCTTTGAGTGGAGCAAAGGAGGTACTTTTGTTTTAAATGTTTCAAAACAGAAGACTTGATTGGTCCTTCAAAATAATACCATTAACATGGTTTATCGTCTAAGCATTGTGGAACATGCCTATAACCCCAGCTTTCAGGAGGCAGAGGCAGGAGGATCACAGGTTTGAAGCCAGCCTGGTCTACATAGCAAGTTCCAGGCCAGCAGGGCTATATACTAGAAAATTGTTTTTGTTTCCTTCTGGCTGGAGAGAGAGGTGGGTAGGGAGGGAGGAGGATATTGTTTATAGAACAGTCTTATTTGTTGAAGGAAGTTGCCAAGGAAAATACATTTGGGAATTAATAATATATTCCAGTGAAAGCCCTGCCAAAGCTGTGCTTGTGGAAAAGCAAAGTGGCATTTCCTTAAGTTCACAGTGGCATATTTGGAGTATAGGAAACCTGGGGCAAGCGAGATGGCTCAGCAGCTAAAGGCGCTTGCCTTCAAACCTGGCGTCCTGAGTTTGAGTCTGGGACTCAAAGTGAACTGATTCCTACAGGTCAGCCTATGACCCGCACACATGTGTGTATGCGTGTGTGAACACGCTCAAGGGACACACACACACAAATAAATAAAAAGTTACAAAGAAATTATAGAAAACATTTTAACAGTTCAACATTATGAGTTAAAACAGTTTAATTTAAACCTTTTCCTGTTGTCTCATAAGCCCACCATTGTCTGGTGGCTAGTTCCAACCCCATGGTCACATGGGTGGCCCAGGTTAAACTCAGTGGGTTACACACAAGAAATAGTGTAGGCTTTCTAGAGGAGGAGCATAGCAGATGCTGGGGAGTGTCAGCGCTCAGAATGGATCCTTTACGTGCATCAAAGTGTCAGGACAAATTTAATAAAATTGAAGCAAATCTTTTGTTTCAAAATGCTTAGAAATATTTGTGTGATCCAAATGTCTGTGATCGCCTGGTGCTGTCAATAACTCTTCCTGGCCTGGAGAGGTGGTTCTGTTGTTGAAAGCTCAGATGCTCTTCCAGAAGACCCAGGTTGAAGGACTATCTGTAACCCAGTTCTAGGGGACCTGACGCCCTCTTATGGTCCCCACAGGCACTGCACCCATGTGTTACAAGCATCCAGGCAAAATACTCATTCACATAAAAGTAAACAGTAGTAATTCTTCGTAATGTTAAGAATGTTAGGCCTGGCACCAGGTGTGGTTGTGAACACCAGTAATCCGAGCACAGTGAGGGTATAAGCAGGAACAGGAATTCAAGGTCTCCTTGATTACTACTGAGTTCAAGGTCAGTCTGAGCTGTGTGAGAAACTCAAAAGTAATGAACAAGCCAGGCAGTGGTAGCACACGCCTTTATTTCAGCACTCAAGAGGCAAAGGCAGAGGCAGGCAGATCTCTGTGAGTTCCAGGACAGCCAGGACTACATAGTGAAACCCTGTCTCGAAAAAACAAAAATAGGGAGCTGGAGAGATGGCTCAGAGGTTAAGAGCACTGACTGTTCTTCCAGAGGTCCTGAGTTCAATTTCCCAGGAACCACCACCAACCCCACAATGGCTCACAACCATCTATTCTTCCACAACATCCAGGTTTAAGTCCTAGAACCTATATGATGCCCGTATGATGGCTATAACATCAGTCTTATGGTACCTGATGCCCTCTTCTGACCTCTCAAGTCACAAGGTACAGTTATATGCATGCAAAACACTTATATTCATAAAGTAAAAGTAACTTTAAAACAGAAGATCATTAGGCTCTCTGTAGAATGCCTAGTGTGCACAAGGGTGTTTGGTTTTCAGTAACACACCACACACACACACACACACACACACACACACACACACACACTCAAAACCCCCAAAGAATGTTAACCTGGTTTCTCCCACTTGTGCATCAAGGTCATGTGAGTATTACTGGCCTTATAAAAATACTAAGAATATAGGTGCTTGTATTGCAGTAGTTGCTGTTGTCGTTTTGAAGCAGCAAACAGCACAAGTGTCCCAGACAAAGCCAGCCATATACTCAATGGGGTCTCACTCAGTGGGGTTTTCAGTTGGGCCGTGGTAGTGCACGCCTTTAATCCCAGCACTCAGGAGGCAGAGGCAGAAGCAGATGGATCTCTGTGAGTTCAAGGCCAGCCTGGTCTACAAGAGCTAGTTCTAGGGCAGGCTCCAAAACTGCAGAGAAACCCTGTCTTGAAAAAAAAATAAAAGCAAACAAACCAAAAAAGATAGTTTTAAAGGTTGGGTGTTACATATTCATGGTTTAATGCTCTACTTTGTAAAGGATGAATAATACTTATTGATCAGCATGGTAGGAGATGATGATCTCTAGGAAGAGGCTCACACAGCCAGTGTAAGGATGGTCATCTATATATAAGAATGCTAATTTACTAGTTCCAAAGGGATCAGAATTTGGAGTTCAGGATCCAATTTTCACCCAGTAGAAACTGGACAGACATTTCAAACTGTAGCCCACACATTTTCAATGAGCAAATGTAGTTCACTGTCTTGTATCCTGTTCTGTCAGACAGGCATGGCAGGCTTCATTCGTGATGCACTTCCTAAATGTCTGATTGCATTCTTAGCCAGTCTTCCATTTGGATATAAAGCCATTTCTCCCTAAGCAGAGGCAATGTTTTGGTATTATCTTTTTTTAAAAAATTATATTTATTTGGGCTGGACAGATGGCTCAGCAGTTAAGAGCACTGACTATTCTTCCAGAGGTCCTGAGTTCAATTCCCAGCAACCACATGGTGGCTTACAATCATCTGTAATAAGATTTGGTGCCCTCTTCTGGCCTGCAGAATACTGTATATATAAATGAGTTAAAATTTTTTTTAATTTTATTTATTTATATGTGTGTGCTTACACACACATGCCTGCATGCATGTTCAGGTCTGCATAACTGGTAGGTGGAATCAGAGGACAGTTTGCAGCAGTGGATCTCTCCTTCAAACGTGTGAGTCCCGGGGATTGCAGCGGGTGCCTTACCTGCTGGGTCTCCTTCCATGGTGTGAGTTCCGGGGATTGTG
>LOEQ01001208.1:335195-348910 GCA_001685075.1 Bramus lutescens
TTAATTTAACCCATTTCTATTAATCTGTATATCACCACGTGGCTGTGGCTTACCGGGCAAAGTTTTGGCATGTCTGACTCCTGCAGCTCCATGGCGTTTCTCTAACTCCACCCTTTTTCTCCCAGCACACAGCCTAGCTTTCCCCATCTAGTTCTTTTTTTCCCTGCCATAGGCTCAGAGCAGTTCTTTATTCATTAACCAATAAAAGCAACAGTAGACAGAAGGACCTCCCACACCATTTCCCCTATTCTGTTTAAACAAAAAGGAAGGCTTTAACTTTAACATAGTAAAATTACATATAACAAAATAGTTATCAAGCAAGATTACAGTTATATCTATTTTTTCTTTTATCAAACCTAAGGAAAACTTACATATATATATATATATTTAACTTAGCAGTCCCCAGAATCAAATGTGTCTCTCTGCAGTCAAAAAATTCAAAGATAACACAATAATATACGTTATCCAGACTCTCTGTGAATTTTCCATCTTTACATGGCTTGTTTTTAGTCTATTACTTTTTCTACGAGTTTAATATTTGTTATCTTTGCTTCTTTAACCTATGACTGTCTGTACTCTGACTCTTTAAAGACATTGTTTTATTTTTTGAAAAACCATTTACTTCTTTTTATAACTCTCAGTACTCTTTTTCTTCTCTTTCCCAAGCTTATGTACATTTATCTAACAATGTGATCCATTTAGAGGTCTATATCTGTCTGAATCTGCTTTTATTGTGTAGCTGTAATCCTTTTCTGACCAGGACCACTTCTTAAAATGCTAAGCACTTCTTAAAAACTTAAGCTGCATCATTGCTAGGGGTAATACAACATTTCCTGCTTGCCCTGCCCAGTCCAGCATGGCAGAGTCACTAGACACCACTTCCAGGCACACAGCCGGTCCAAGTTGCCATCAAGTAAGCCGCAGCACTCTGCTCACAAACCCCATCCAAATACTTGGCCTCCTGAAAGACATTGTGCTGGCAGCATGGCCCAGAAAGCTGGCATTTCAAAACTGCAGCTTTTTTCCCCCTGCTACTGCTGAATCAGGGAAACCTTTCTTAAAGGAGCTGCAGTGTGCCACCAGCAAGCAAAGCCCATCTGGGAAAAAAAAAAGGTGGCTAAACTTTGTCTTTTAGTGTCTATAATTCCTTTGCAAGCCCTCTCAGGTTTTAAGTGGATTGTAGTTGGTCATGTGAGTGCCAATTTGTACATTTAATACATGTATATAAAGTATTTTGATCATATTTACATCCCAGTACCACCGTGCTCCCCTCACACTCTTGCTGATTCCTACCTATTTTCTTCCCAGTTGTCCTCCTGTTTTCATCTCTCATTTCTCTCTCTCTCTCTCTCTCTCTCTCTCTCATGTTTAACTAGGGCTCCTTTTGGAAGTGTGGGTATGTTCAGGAACATGGGCATCTTTGTACTGGTTCTGTAACACCACTAAAGAAAATCTCTCTCCCTTTTCCCCCCAGCAACTACTAATTGCAGACAGCTGTAGGGTCTCATGATGCTCTCCCCCTGCCAACTGTTAACTGGGTAGAGGTCCTCAGAGGGGGCTGGGGCCTTCTTCCTGCTCCATGCAAGAGTACTGATGACCCAGTGTTGTGCAGATCTTGCAGATCACAACCACTGTGATTCAAGAGCATCAATGATGTCATTCCTGGTGGACATCGTTCCACAACCCTCCAGCCTTTCCAGCTCTTCATTCCTTTCACTCTCTCCAAGCTTAGGAGGGGATGGTGGGAATGACCCATGGTGGGGGAGCCTTCAGAACAGTTACTCACAGTCACAGTCTGCAGAAACCACCACCCACTGCAAATGGGAGTTTTCTGTACAAAGCTGGTGGCGTGTTATTCACTGGGTTAGACAAGTGTTTAAAGACAAGCTTATTGTGTCCATTTAGCAAAACAATAGCATAGCTTCTCCAGTTGGGCCTATGATCTCGCAGACACAGGTTTTTGAACAGGTTTACGTACCAGGTGTGAATTCTTTCCTGTGGACTGGACCTCAAGTCTAATCAGAAAGTGGTTAGTTACCCCATAACAACCATAGTACTGTTTTACGATGGGCACACACTGCTTAGCAGGGTAGTAGACCAGCACCCAGCATCCACAGCTGATAATAGTTCTCCAACAGCCTGTGTCGCTCCTTTTGTAATTATGAAGGCTGTCTGGGAAAGAGAAGGCATCCAGCTTTGCCAGTTTGATTCTCCTATGACCAAACCATGTAATATGTTCAGCTGTAAGGTCTTATCATCTAATTCTGGCAGGCAGAATTGTGGTTATTTTTCAAGTTGTGTGGGGGCAGTACTTGTGTATATGTGGGGTACTGCTGTATTTTCCAGTTTTTTCCCCAACTGTGAAAGCACACACAATCCTGGCACTTAGGGTGTTGATGCAGAAGGACCGCAAGTTTGAGGCCAGTTTGGGCTATATCCTGAAATCTGTTCTCATGAAGAAAAAGAAAGTGGAGGAAGAGGGAGAGGAGGATTTTTTAAATTTGTGTCTTTATTTGGGGGAGTGGTTTTTGAGACAGGGTTTCTCTGTGTACTAATGACTGTCCTGGAACTAGCTCTGTAGACCAGGCTAGCCTCAAACTCATTCTCCTGCCTCTGCCTCCTGAGTGCTGGGATTAAAGGTGTGTGCCACCACCCAGCTTAATTTGTGTTCTTAATTGTTGGAATTGTCATAAATCACACAGAGCCATGGTAAATGCTGCTTTCAGATGATATTTTAGAAAAGCTGAGAAGTTATCCCAGTACCTTAGCCACTGGGCTCTGGGGTAAAGGGGAAGGACTCTGGGAGGAAATGGCAGGGCTCTTATTCTCTGTTGGTGTTGGTTTTGTGTGCTAAGTCAAAGTAAAGTTATATATAAAGAAAAAGCTGACAGGTGTGCTGGTACAGACCTTTAATCACAGCACTCAGAGGCCAAGGCAGGATGACGTACAAATTCAAGGCCAGTCTGGTCCACATACTCAGGTCTATGTAGAGACCCTGTTCAAAAGTTTTTTTTAAAGAAAAACTTGTAGAGAACTAGTTTATAGGATTGTACTTGTTTCTTTCTTTAAAGTCAGTTCAGATATATATATANTATATATATGAATTCTCTAAAGTGTTATTTAAATTTAATCAACTAAGGTGATGTAAATTGTTGTTAACTAACGAATATTTGTATACAGAAACAGATATGCAGTATGCTGCTAAAGTGTACCGCGATGAGCGGCTGCGGAGGAAGGCAGATGCTCTAAGCATGGACAACTGCAAAGAGCTGGAGCGGCTGACCAGTCTCTACAAGGGCGGATAAGCCGGAAGTCCCGCCTACTCCTTCCCATGTACTCTGTCTTTTCTGTACATTTCATTTCTCCGTGAAGCCGAAGACTTGATTAAAGACTAAGCTGAGTAGTTGACTACTGAAATCTTGGACTGTTAATGATCTACTGGCGCATTCAGTAGTAAGAGCGGAAAACTAAATATTTTAGTATGCTTCTGCACTTACTTTCCCTTTGAAATCTTACATGATTCCTTATGATGTCTGGAGAGGATTATCACACCTGTAGCAATTGCCAGTTTTAGTGATTCTCCATTATTCCTTTGCCATGTAAATATTTTTAGAATCATTTGTGTATATATGAATGCTTGCCTTTTATTTAAATTATTTTAGCGTTTAGCTCCATGAGGCACTCCGTTTAGGCTGATGGAATGAATGTTTATGACACAGTACCATTTTCCATTAGGCATTTGGGTGTGTGGAGTTTAAACAATGAAACTTTTTCAAAAAGAAAAGACAAAACTTTATGTAAAAGCTTATAACAGTGTAGAAGGTATTGACATTTAAATATTGTTCTTATATTCCAGAATATGTAATGAGATAAATGAACTGGTATATACTATCAGTATGCTCTTTAGTTTTATGAATTGCTAAGCCATATATAGGAACAAAATGCTATAAGATAGATTTTAAAGAAAATATGATGATAAATATTATGCTAAATGAGTTTTCAATGGTAAGTTGCAGTTATGCCATTCACAATTCTGGTAATTAAAAGTTAGCCCCAAATGTTCATTTATCTATCTTTCAAGGCTACTGAAGCTTATGAAGCAAAAGATGAACTTTCTTCCCATGGAAATTCAATTTCATGGATATAACTGAAGCAGGACCCCCAAAGCAAATGGATTCTTCTACAAATACGTAATAAGAACAAAATGACCAACACCCAGCTATGTGCCTTTCCAACTGCTGCTGACTTACCTGACAGAGCATGATCTGTTGGGCCACATGTAGCCCTGAGCAGAGGTAGAGCAGCAGCTGGAGCTATGATTGACAGCAGGACCTCATCTGAGCATTCTGAGCTAAACTCACTTGCCCCCAGGCAACTCTTCAGACCTTTAGACTCAGCTTCTTCTAACTCAATCTGTAATACATGGTGGGAAAACACCGCTGGGACTCGAAGTTTTGGTGCTTTCTGGGTTTGAAAAGATTTCTTGTCTTCGATGTTTAACGATAGTAATGGCTTCATGGTTTTGCTTCATATAGTTAAGGAATTACAAACACAGTTTTGATAGCTTGTTGTCCTATCCCCCCTGCCCCTGTCTTCCGCAATCCCTTGCTCAAGAACGACAATGTTAGGTAGAGAGACTTTGTGGTTTAGCTTACGGATTCTTTTCTAAATATTGCTGTTTTTTTATCTGTTGACGTGTCTTGAAAACGGTCTCTTGTGTTCTGTTGTCAGAGTCTCCAGTAGAAACACCTGATTGTAATTACACAAATGGTTTTAGGTGTCTGGACAGCCCCACCATGCCTAGAAACGGGACCTGTAACAAGAGGAGTGCCACAAAGAAATGGTTCATCCTGAAGTTCTCACACCATACATTTAATATCAAACTATTAAAGCGTTGCATTTCTAGTCATCCTTCCTAAGAACCTTTCCCTCACCATCATCCATATTTCTGTCACTCTCTAAAGTAGAATCTTGGCTTTTCTAGATTCTGAGGAACACCTTCAAAGGACCATGTACCACAGTGGCTGCCTCTACCTCCTCAGTGTGTGTCTGTCCGTGGGTTCTTCTCCATGCTCTCACGAAGGCCGAGGGCTTGACGCAGGAATCACTGCTCTTTGCTGTGATAAACTGGGGTTGAGTTTTACACTAATGTCACATTCTCAATTCCAGAGCACTCTGGGCCTTGTTCTCAGAGCCTTCAAAGTTCTGTTCTGCTTCCTTCAGCAAACTTCTTGTATGACGATTAGCCTGAATTAGAGTTGTTTAGTTCATGTGAATGGTTCCCTAAAGTTGCATGCCTCTGAACATAGCTGTTTGTATTTTTCTATTTCTCTTTCATTCAAATCTTCTTCCGCTCTCATTTCAGAGTTCAATGTGTGCAGATTTCTGAATTGCATCAAACTGTTATTATTCCTTTAGTTTCTTTGCATTTTCATCACCTGTTGATCTTGTTCTCTGGAACAAAATAATAAGACTTAGTGCTTCCCTTCCCAGAGTCCTCTGGTCCTTGAAGAGGCTGCCATGCTGCTTTTGTGATGCTTTTTGTGCTCGCTCATTGCCTCACTTTCTTTCTGAATTTTGGGTCTCACCATGTAGCTCTGGCTGGTTGGAACTCTCAATGTAGACCAGGCTGGCCTGGAACCCACAGAGATTGGCCTGTGCCTCACCCCAACCCATGCTGGGATTAATGGAATGTGCTCCCACACCTGGTAATAAAGTGGGTTTTTTTGTTTTCTTTTGTTTTTTGTTTTGTTTGTTTTGTTTTTGAGATAGTCTTTCTCTGTGTAGCCCTGGCTGCTCTTTAGACCAGGCTGAATCTCTGTAGAGAGAGATCCACCTGTCTCTGCCTCCCAAGTGTGGGAACTAAAGGCATGCACCACCACCACCCGAGTATAATGTGTATTTTCATTCAGAAGAACACATAGTTTTCCATTTCCCATGAATGGGGCTCTCATGTTTAACATACCCATTGAAATATCCATTTCAAACTCTCTTGTTTTTAAAGATCTGTGACAACTAAATTCTTAAGTTTCTTGTTCATGTAAGTCCTCTGCTCTTCATTGTAAGAGTTTCTTAAGTCCAGCATACTTTTGTAGTCTTCTTTCGTCTATGTTTGATCTGAAGAATGACGTGTTGTACACATACTGTTTCAACTCAGTAACTTCCTTAGTTGTCCCTTTGGTCTCCAGCCAGATTTGCACTGATTGTCCCAGTCTGTTCAGCTTTCTGCCTTGCTCTGTTAGCACAGCCTTTAACCTGGAACATTCAACGCAAGTTTGTGAGGGCTTCAACCGCTGGGCATTCCTGTGATTCTTGCTACTGTTTGAAATTGTTTTATTATAAATTTTATTTATTCTTATGTTTATGGTGTGTGTGTGTGTGTGTGTGTGTGTGTGTACATGTACCAAGGTGCACATGTAAAGGTCAGAGAACACCTTGCAGGAGTTAGTTCTCTTCTTATGCCTTGTTCAATTCTGTAGATTGAACTGGAGTCCTCAGACTTGTGCAGGGAGTATTTTATCACTGAGCCATCTCACCAGCCCTCAGATTCTCTTTTCTATCTTAATTCCATAGTCAGTGTCCTCGGAGAGATTCCAGCCTTTCCATGCTATAGCTCTTTCGCCTTGGTGACTAGGTTTAAGTTTTTCATTTTCTTCCTTCTTTTTCCAAAAGCTGTTTTATTAGTGCATGTTAGTTACATATGGCAATGGGTTTCATTATGATATGTTCATACACATGTATAATACATTCCATCATCTTCACCCATGGCCCTCTCTCCTTCAGTCTTTTTGTTGTTGATGATGACGACCCAAGGAGTTTTCATTGTGGTTGCATGTAGGGAATAGGTGAGGGGTTATTTACAGGAACATAGGCACATTACCAGTGCCTGCAACCCTGAAGGAAACATCTCCCTTCATCAGCCACTAGATAGATGCTCAGGACAGGGTGTAACCTCATGAGCCCCTCCCCCTCCACAATGGGATGTGGATAGGCCCAACCTTATAGAGACCATGTGCAGAATCACGGTGTGATAACTGTGTCGTGGCCAGAAAGCAGTGTTCCGGAACACATCACTACTTCTCGTGTTATTTCCACCCCCTGCTCTTCAATGATCTCTGAGCCTCAGAGTGGGTAGTGCAGGTGTTCCCTTATGCTGAGCACTCAGTAGTCATGTCTCCTCATTACTGTGACCATTATGAGCTCTGAAGTCACTTCTGCCCACTACAGAAATCAGTTTCTCTGACCAAAGCTGGCGGTAAGTCCTCACCCACGAGCACAATAACACTTTGCTGTCTTTTCATTTTAGTGGAAACCTGCAGTTGCAAAGTTCTGTCTCCACCCTGTGTGGCCCGTGAGCCTCACGGTTTTACATTTGCTAGTCTTGACTTCCCCGATCTTCCCACTTTTTTCTTCAAAGGAGTTCACCGTGCCTATTTTCAGTTTCTGTTTGCCTTCCGTTGGATTAAAACATATAAAAACCTCATGAATTTTCATGTTGTCCTTGTACAGGGGCCATGCTCTTCTCTGTATTGTTCTGCTGTTAATACATGTGCTGCAGAAGTGAGCACACTCCACAGAATTTTAAATATTCTCTTGAGCCTGTAGAATAAGTCACTTAAAATATAGAGTTTTAATTCATTTTGAAAGCTTGTATCTATCAGAAATTTGTAGGAACTTGGATGAAAATCTTTAAGCTATTTTTCCAATTCTAGTGGGAAATTTACATTAACATGATAGATATTTACATGAACCAAACCTACTTTTAAATCCCATTAAAGGGATAGAGAAGATAGGTCAGGTTGAGAGACACTAACACAGCATAGAGTAAGACACGGCTTCGGACAGTATTGTTTCCAGTTCATTGCTGCATCCCATCATTTTTATGACACTTATGGGTTAAACAGAACTTGGAATTAGCTGTGGGCGTGGCTGACTGAGTGACTGGTATCTTAAGCTACGTATAAAGTATATAAGCAAAGACTGAGTCATTAATGATGCCTGAATTGTGGAAGGAAATAGTTGGCGGCTTTGAATTTAACTTAATGTGTATTTAGATGGCTTGAGCTGAAAGATTTTTTTGTGTGCTTGCTACTCACGCTGTGATACAAAGCCCGATATTTTCCTGCCTTATAGCTACATGAAGTTTCCCAATTTCATTTGCTCACTTTCATCTTTACCCAGTAGCTCTTTACCTTTGCATATTAACTAGGTTTCTAAATGGTTTTTTGGAAGTTTGGGAATGGTAGTTACACTATTAGTAATTGACGCTTTATCTCTACACACAGTGAAGCTTGCACACACGCTCATCCACACACTTGGGGAGGAAAGAAAACAGCTTTCCATTTCCTCCTTTCCATTCCCTTCTTCCTGAATACACTAACATTAGTTATTTAGTTATCTTGAAGTCTTAGGATTTTTTTTTTACCAAATAGGCTAACTGAACACTGAGGAATCTCAAGTTTTCCATCTAATAAGCGAAAACAACATTTTGAGACCTGATTGCATTTGAATGCATGATCATTTCATAACCACTACATGCTTATACATGATTGTCAAGTAACTGATAAGAAAAATCAAGGTCCTTACCGTATATATGATGTCTGTGTGCACGCGCACATGTGCTTATGTGCACAGGAGTGTGAAAGTACTCTGTTTTGTTCGGCTCAGGTGTCCCCAAGAACAGGAATGTGGAATGCTAGCCCTTGACTTCAAATGCACTTTTATGCTGAATTTTTCTTGCTGTTCAAACTTTTACACTGATATGTAAAGCAAATGAGTTTTCACTCTCCTTATTTTTATTTGTAACATTGGAATGCAGCCATTTCACACGTGATACAGTTATTACTGTGTTCTGAGATGTTTAATTTTAAAAACTCCCACTTTTTAAAGCGGTGAAATGATTACTGGTGGGCCAGAGGGCCGCATGAGCCATCCTTTCAATTAGGCAAGTATTATAGCAAAGGAGCAAGTGGTTTAAAGAGAAATGAGTGTCTTTGCTTAGCTTCCCCACTCGACGCTTGAGCTTAGTTCTGGATGTCTTACCATCCGTCTTTTTATTGAGTGAGGCAAACGGAAAGAAACCCATAGCATTTTTTATTAGCTACAAGAAAGTGTATGAAAATGAACATCTTGAATTTTAATCCATGAGATAGCTAAAAACTTTTGTCTGCTAGCCATATCAGAATAGGTAGAATCTTTAAAATTCTCTGTAAACCAATGAAAATAAAAGAAAAACCTGACAATAACCTCTATGTCTTGTTTTTCTATAAATCCAGTTTTCCATCACAAGTAGAAGTCAGGCATGGTAGCTCATACATGTAGTCCCAATACCAAGTGAGGCAGGGGATTTATGGATTTGAGGCTAGCCTGGGTATCCTGTAAGACTGTTTCAACTAAAATAAGAAACAAAAGCAAAAGCAGAAAGAACCAGGTTATTTAAGCAGTTCTTGCACAACCTTTAATAATCTGGTTGGCTTCACAGTCCTGAAGCCAGGTTTCCTGTTTGGTTTCACTTCTATAAAACAGATACTTTTATATAAGTGGAAACATTTTTTTCCTCAAAGCAATGATTCAAAACATGCTCCTTATATTAAGGATTATGTAACCACATTTTTAAAAATGCCCTCTGTGTCACTTTTTCCTATTACGTGATTCTTTCTCAATTTATTTGATCTTCTGCTGGTATAGGGGCCAATAGATCTGTGAATATTCTGTGGGTGTGTCCATATATAAGTGTATATATAATGTATATATTTTCCAGTTAATACCTCAGATATGTGATTGTTTAATAAATACCATACTGTTTGCACAGAGCAGGGCTTCCATTAGCAGTAGGTATTCTTATTTCAGAATTTGACCATTAGTGAAGAGGATTTCATTGATGTGAAACCTTTCAGTTGATGTCCATGTTTTAATGCAGATTCCCAATTTAAGGCCCATGCATCAAGTAAAATTGTATCTTTCTGAGTCCGGTAACCCAGAAGTGGTCCTTGAAATGTCCTAGTTTAGAAGTTATTAAAACTCGGGGTGACTGCTTGCTGAAATGTCTAGTAACTGCATAGAGGCAACAGACACTTGATGCAAGTGCCAGCAAGATTCTGCTTAGCCGTCCAGTGGCACTGTGAACATTGGAAGGGACTTTTGAGTGACATTACATAGTATTTTCACATTACCTTCAGAATGAATTGGTATTTATAATATACTTATATTAAAAAGTGCTTTATTTTTGGTCTTTAGGTTGCTATGTGAAACTTTGCATTTAAAGTTCTTGCTCATTTTTTTAAAGCTGCAGGTCATTTCCAGGGTGTGATATAGATTTTCAAGGTCTGGTGAGATTTGAATGGAAGCCTTGTGTTAGGAAAATGAAGTACTATTGGTAAAGGAGATCTTCACAGTGCATTCAAGATCACATAATTAGATTTAAAAATGAAAGGTCTGATTTTTAAAAATTTAATGTTATATCAGACTTATCTAAGATTTCCTGTGAGAACTTAAGCTGCTTTTGATTTTTAATTAATGTTGTAATGAATGATTTATGAATTTTTGTCTTTCAGTCTGTAATTTATCTCAGCATATTAATAAAAAGAAGGGATGTTCTCACCATAAGAGGCTTGTCTTCATTATATTTTATCCTTTTGGTTTTTTGAGACAGAGTCTCACTCTGTAGCTCTTGCTGTGCTGGAACTCACCCTGTAGACCAGGCTGGCCTCGAACTCACAGAGATCTGCCTGCCTCTGCCTCTCGAATGCTGGGATTAAAGGTGTGTGCCACCACCTACTGGCATCTTTTGTGGTCTTCATATGTTCATTCTTTCATTCATTCAATCATTCAATAAATGTACAAATCCCTGCTGTATTACAGGTCATGAGCTGAGAGCTGGGAATTATTCACAGATCAAGACAAAGCTCTAAGTGTAAATTTAATCAATAAAATATTATTGTCAAGGAAATAAATCTAGTTTTAATCTTGATACATGTGAGAGGATCACAAAGGACAATGAGAACATTCACCTAGAGCACCCAAACTGTCCTCGAAAGGTAAAGGAAGATTTCACTGGGAAAGTAAACTTAAGCTGAAACCAAAAAGGTGAAAAAAGAGCAAGGTGAAATACTAGAGAAAGGCTTCATACAGAGTGTGCCAACTGTCATCCTGAAAATGTTAGGATTCATGGCAGCTTAGGTTGCTTGCACAAGATCAAGCCAGTCAGTATTCTAGCATGGAGTGGGGAGGGGTTCATGGGCCCTAATTGAGGAGTTACGGACAGTTAATGGCTTCTGAGAGAGGGGGTGTCAGTTTTCTTTAAGGGTGGTCCCATGTAGGTTGATCGTGCTCCATTGGATAGTCCCACAGGCCCAGGAGTATATGAGTAGGCACAAACTGGACTTGATAGATTATTGGGAAAAGGGAAAAAGACACCATGTTTGGGAGTATGGAATGGGGGTGGACCTTGGAGGAGTTGAGTCTTATCAGAATACATTGTAGGAAATTCCCAAAGAATAAAAGCACTAAAACTTTATGGAAATGAAAACAAACTTGTGGGGTGATTTAGTATAAGGTAGGTACTTAAGATAGGGCCCTAATCTTCAGAAGACGATATACAAATCATGGTGATGATATTACACCTCAAGTCATTTGTCAAAAACCTTAGACCTTTAAGGAGGGCGTCATAGGATCAGATTTGGGTTTTTAGAGTATAATTTTAGTTGTTCTTTGGAGGCTACGATGATATATTTCTAACAACTTGCTGAGCACCTGGTCATATGCACACTTTTAGCGGTTTTGTTTGCATTAAGTGACAGTGTAGCTTGTGTCTTCAGTATCTCTCAATGGTTTACTTGATCATGTATCCCCCAACATGCCCCATCTTGATGTGCCAATGCGAAGTAACGGAACCAATTAGTCATGAAAAGAAACTTCTAATAATGAGCCCAAACTAAGTTGACTATTAGACTGATAATAAGCTTAACACAGATGGATACTGATTTGGTCTCATTGATGAGAAGTAAGGCCTTCAATCAAGAACTGAAAAATGTACATGTGAGTCATTGTTAGAGAAAACAGGGTGCAAGCAAAAAGGTCAACAAATACAACTGTTGGTTTACAGAGTCGGAATTCCAGACAAGTATAAGGAGAAACAGGCTCCTTGGTGTTCTGAGAGCTTCTGGGTTGGAGCAAGGTGATACAGGAAGGACATCTTTCAGCTTTCAGTAAGCAAGAGCAGATGAAGACAGAACAGAGTTGAAAATGGTACGTTCAGAACAGATTCATTGTGGAAGGCGTACAACTGCAAGATAGTAACATAGGTGCCATCACATGAAGAGTTAGGAGACCAGTGAGAATGGGACCTGAATCACGTTATGCAGTATCCCACAGGTAAGAAAGAAATTAGCCAGCCCTTTAGAGCCAGCACCCAGGAGACAAAGGCAGGTAGATTTCTGTGAGGTTGAGGCCAGCTTGGTCCACATAGCAAAAGCTGGGCCGGCCAGTCAGATATACAGTGAGACCCTATCCTATCTCAAAATAATTTTTCATTGAAGTATTTTAATAATGAAAAGGCAAAGCGGGAGTGACTTTTAAGAATGTCCCTTTCAATTTCTCATGTCACTTGAAACAATCTGAACTGATTAGGTGGAGGTCATTTGCTGAGCTGAGTAGTTAACAGTGCCATCCTCCCAGACAACTGTAGGTAATACAACATTTCCTCTATGTCTTTGAGTGCGCAACTACTTTTAGGGATCAGAAACGAACAGGTATTTATTCCCAGACATCTGCCTTTTTTTCCCCCAAGGTACACTACTGTTAAGAATACATGAGATAAGAGAATATCTGTAGTAAAAGCCACCAATTTCATTTTTCCTGAGACCATCAGACAGCCGGTCACTGGGCTGTGACTTTGATCCCAGGTGATTTCTGTTTGTCTCTGGGATTCTTCAGGAGTCCACTAAGCTGACCCCAGTGCAGCCATTTACCACGAAGAATTACCAAAGTGTCGATAATGAGAAACATTGGGCCAAAGCAATTGGAGTGTTCTCCTTTTTTGCTAGCATTCTAGTCTTGCCCGTACGGTAGGCTTTCTTGAATGTACAAAACACCAAACAAAATATAGACAGTTTTTAGAAGGCACAAGTAATGCAGACCCAGAGCCTAAGAGGCAGCCCAGTACTTGCATGTTTAAAACAGACTTAACAAACGAGCCTACTGCTCACGACTCCTAAATTGACTTTAAGTGAAAATTCAAGAGTACAAAAATGGGGTCATCTAGGGAGCTGGGACTTCTACCAAATAGGCTGTTCAGTCCGTGCTCCACTAATGTCTTCATTCATAAAATACACATATACATACATATATATACATATATATGTATACACACACAAATATGGAAAAAAGGTGTGTATACTCGCACAGGAACGTCTTCCGTTGTAGATGTGATGGGTGAAAAAGAAGGTCTTGGGACCTCAGGAGCAATCCGGGAGGCAATTGGCGCAGCGCGCAGGCGCAGTTTCCGCCAAGCCTCCCCGGAACTTCCGAATCGCCGGGAGCCAGAGTATAGGAAGTTCTTCCTGGAGCGCCGCGGAGGTCACGAGTCATGTGACAGCGGCTTGACAGGCGGCTTCCGAGAGGCAACTGAACTGCGGGGTCACCCGGGCAGGTCGCCCCAGGCTGGCGAGCGCGAGGGTCTGCAGAGGTCGCCCCTTCTCCCGCGCGGGGACCCCTTC
>LOEQ01001208.1:348987-360634 GCA_001685075.1 Bramus lutescens
TTTCCAGACCCAGACCAAGAACTACGGCTCTCGCCGGACCCTGGAGAGGGTGGAGGAACCCGTGATGCTGGGTCTGGGAAGGGAAATCAGCCCGGGGTTCTGGGAGAGTCACAGAAGTTTCTCTTCTAGGCGTACAGATTGATCCTGCTGGAGAAAGGGGTTCATCATGGCGGATGTGAGTGACACCCCTTCCCGATAAGAAAGGGGATGTGGGAGGGTTGCATGAGGCCACTGAATGGGGAGAGGTAGAAATTAGTTTTGTCCCGAGCCCTGCCCATCTTCCCGGGTCCGTTGTAGGGGATTGATGTGAGAGTGGACTCGCAGGGTCCTGGGTGTCTATCAGGAGCGATTGTGGTGGACCACTAATGTGCCTTTGCCTGAGAGAACTGTATTCTTCCCACCTCCCAATCCTATTGGGGCTCACAGGAACTCCGGGCATTAACACTTCTAAAGGAGAACTGGCTGCCCTCCCATCAGTACCTGTTCTGTTGGTATTGTCCCCGATTCCCACTAAGTCCTCGTGATGTCTCGTTTAGGTTCATTATTGCGATCTAAAAGGATTTCTAACGGGTGCCCCCTTTGCAACCTTTGTTCCGTTTTTGTGTGTCTATTTAAAACGAGAGCAAAAGTAAGTTTGTGGTGGTGACATGGAATAAGATACTCATTCAGGGTTGGAGATAAAGGTTCCAATCAGCCCACGTTTAGGGTGGAGCTCATAATTGATACCTCAGTTGTCAGTGATTGTTTCCAGATGAGTTTGTAATAAGACGAGATCATTCTGTTCTCTTAGTCTGAACCATGTTAAATGCATCACATTGTCGTTGTCTTTGGTCAAGAAACTGAATATAAGAGTAGTTTATTTAATTGACTTAGGATCATTAAAAACGTTGTGGAAAATCTCTATGGACATGGGAGGAGGTTCATAACTGTTGCCAAGTGAATATAGTGCTATCAGGACATAAATTATTGTGAAACACATCTCGCTTTACAGCAAGCTTTCCCTATACCAGGTACACCGACATACATACATTACTAAAATTTTCAGCATTCTTATCATGTAGAGTGTGTGATTATCCCTGTGTACATATAATGAAACTTAATGAAACTGAGGCCTAGAAAAAAAGGCTAGTTAACTTCTTCCAAGTTATACAAGTAAAAGATGAAACCCCAGTTAAAAATGGTGACTTCATGTCCTTTCAGGGGGGTGTGGCAGGGCTATGAGAGTAGACTGTAATATGATCTGTAAAACATTATTCTCTTTCAGGATTTAAAGCGATTTCTGTACAAAAAGTTGCCAAGGTAAGAAAATACTCATTTGTTGCTGACTAAATTCTGTGTAACATTAATCTTACAAAGTATTTTGTTTCACCTTTTAGATTAGTATTTTTTATGTGTCATGGTGATTATTTCCCATATTTAAATTCATAACTAACCCCAAGTATCATAAGTGATGGCTTGAGTTTACAGATAGATAACATAAAACTAGAGCTGTCACATGACTTGTTTATGCTCAATAGGAAATAGGTGCTGGAGCCCAGAACTTAGATTTCTTGTCATTTTTAAAAACAGCTTATCATAGTTGTTTATTGGGTCATAGGTTGTATCTTTAGGGTGGAAAAATGAATGTTAGCTTGGACTCTTGCTTTAATTGTTGAAAGTGTTCACATATTAGCTTATGCTTTTACTCTGATTATAGATCAGTAGAAATTAGTGACAGTGTGTTCTGGTTTTAATTCATATGTTGTGTTTTTCTTTTCTTTTTCTTTTTTTTTTTCTTTCTTTTTTTGGTTTTTTAAGACAGGGTTTTTCTGTAGCTTTTGAGCCTGTCTTGGAACTAGCTCTTGTAGACCAGGCTGGCCTCGAACTCCCAGAGATCCACCTGCNTCCCGAGTGCTGCTGGGATTAAAGGCGTGCACCACCACTGCCCAGCTCATATGTTGTATTTTTCTTAAGTTGTCATGAAGAAAACACTATTGGCGTGTTAAATGGAATAATGGAAATCTTTAAATTAATTTTAATTATCTTCCTCTGAATAAATGGCCAACTATTGAGACTAGCTGCTGGTTCTTTTTCACACAAATGGCCAGCATGATGGCGGTTAATAGCTTTACATGCTAACACATGACCACAGAAACATGGTACTGGCTAAAACCATGCAGGGAAACTTTAGTGACTAGTGGGAGAACTAACAGTCGCTTTCTGACCTTATAACTCTTCCAACGTTAAAACTTTTCTCATTACTACTTACAGATAGTTTTGGGAATGCAGACTGTCCTCGTTTGCGTTCTATTTTTGTGATAAAACACTGGCTAAGAGGAACATGTGGAGAAAGGATTTATTTCGTCTTGCAGATTACAGTTCATCATGAAAGGGCAGGGCTGGGGCTGAAGCAGAAGCCATGGAGGAGTGCTGCTTATTGACTTGACTCCCCGCTTCTTGTGTGGAGGTTCCCTCTTCCCAGATGACCCTACCTTGGATCTACTTGCCAAAAAACTCACCAGTACACACAGACCGATCCACTGACTGGTGTTGCTTAGTATACTAAAAGATTAGAAACACCGTGAAAGTGAGCTGGGCATGGTGGATAGGCCTGGAATCCCAGCACTGGGAAGGTGACAGAAGTGGAGATCCTGTTTCAAAAGAACGAGGATGGTTAGATGTCTCAGTGGGTACAGGCAGTGGCTGTGAAACTGATGTGGGTGTTGACACGCACAGTTGAGGTATAGAACTGACCCACACACATTGTCTGCTGACCACGTGCTTGCACACATAGATAAAAACATTTGAAACAGCTAAAAAGCAAAAGAAACAGGTGGGGTTTTTTATTTGTTTTTTTTTTTTTATCAAGAGTCATTTCAGGGTGACTCTTTCTTTTGTTTGCCTTCAGGTAAGGAATAGGCATCTTTTCTACTCTGTTCATCACCTCTGATTGGCTTCCATGTTTCATCCTTTGTGTTTTCCATACTGTGAAGTCCCTGAGATTTCCTTTGATGTTTGTGTGTGTGGTGTGATGTTTTCATCCACTGCCTTCCTTTTGTCAGTAAGTTCACCTCCACTGAGTACCTACCCAGCTTCCTATCTGAGCAGCCTTAATGGTGACCATAATTAGTTGAAAGTAAATGCTTGTTTTCTTTTTGAACTCTGACAATTTACCTTTTAACCAAGCAGAAATCTCCATATGGTAAGGCTCATACAAGAGGTATATGCAATTTAAGCATGTTGTAAGGGCTGGGAATATATGTCAATGATAGAGAATTTGCCATGCACTGGGAAGGTTCAGTCTGCAGCACTTCCAAAGGGGCAGAAGAATATTTGCCGTAGCATAATGGCAGGGAAGGGACTAGGCCACCCTTTTCATAAGGACTGAGTCCACTTTGATTCATATTTGCAGATTATTTCTTGAAAACAGGTTTATTGCACCTTAAGAACAGAAAGAGAGAACGAGGAACAGTAGCATTACAAACACTCAGATTTGTTGCTAGAAGTGTGGGTTTAGTGGGGTTCATGCATTTTTGTTGTTTTTGTCTATTTTTAAATTTTTATATATGAGTGTGGGTGTTTCACGTGCATGCTTGCTTGTGCACTATGTGTATGACTGGTGTCAAGTTGCCAGGAATGGAGTTACAGATGGTTGTGAGCTGATATGTAGGTGCTGGGAATTGAACCTGGGTTCTTTGGAAGAGCATCCAGTCCTCTCAACCACTGAGCCATCTCTCCAGCTTCATAGGTCCATGGTTTTAACTGATTATCTCTATACTTCTCCACAAAACCAGACTAGTTTCAGGTATCAATAAAATGTATTTTTAATTCCCTGTTAAATATTGTTCTTAGGTTTATATTTTAAAATCTAGTTGTGACCTCCCCTTCCCAACATCTCAGGCTTTCCATGTTTTAAAGTAGTTGATGTTTTATAATTATATGAAGAACAGTTTGGTCGGTTTTTGTGGCAGGATTGCTGAGATGGTGGGGAGACTGTTAGGGGCTGAATCAGGGTCTTATGTGTGCTCCGCAAACAACACTCAGCCACACCGCAAACACTCAGCCACACTGTAGACCCCAGCTGATGTCTTTAATACTAGTGGAAGGAACACTGTTTTTAGAATGAAAATTGTTTAGCAAGCTTTAGATTTTTGCTGATTAATAAAATTTACTTCTTATAAATATGTCTGTTGGTGGCCCAACAATTATTAGTAAAATCTATGCAGGTCGCTCTTGGTCTGTTGTGTGCAGAATTGAAAACAGCTTCTTTGTGCCTTGATTTCTAGGAGTGCTTTAAGAACAGGGCTGTTCTGCATTCTTAGGCTGTGTCTCCGTGGATTTGTAATCCAGTAAAAAGAACGAACACCCTACTTTTTCGCCTCCTCTTTCGGTGCATTGGTTACTATGTAAATTAATTACTATGGCAATTACAAAATCTTGTGTGTGCACAGATTTTTCTAAGAATTTTGAATAACATGTATAACATATTGAGCATTTGTCTTTTTATTTGATATTTATTTTGAGTAGACAGTATATTTATAAAATTCAGGATTTAGAATCTTCCTCTGCCTGTCGTCCAGTCATGTAGTTCTGCTGCTAGAAGCATCTGGTGACAGAGGCATTTATTCCTTACAAACAGACACGGATATGAGTGTACACTTGTACACTTGTGTGTGTGTGTGCAATACACAATACACACAAGGTCTGCTTACACATTTTGTTATATAATTTGTTGCTTAAGTTACATTTTCCAAACCTGAAGTTTCTTTTTCTCTTAAGAATATAACTTTGAGGGGTTGGAGAGATGGTTCAATAATTAGGAGCACTTGTTGGTCTTGCAAACGACAGGGAAAGGTTAAGTTCCCAGCACCCTCACTGGGTGGTTCATCTGCTTTTAAGTCCAGCTCCAGGGAATTTAATGCTCTCTTCTGACCTCAGAACTCACCTTCCTGCATGTGGTACATATACAAGTAGGTACACAGAATAAAGAAATAACAATGAGAATATACAACTCAGTGGGTGAAGACCCAAGCTTAGGTCCTCGGAACTCGCCTGGACTCAGTGCTCCTGTAGTGAAGTGGGAGAATCCCTAGAAGCTCATGGCCAGCTAGTCTGGCATATGCAGTGGCAGACAAGAGGCCTGCAGTTGTCGCCTTCCTTCCACATGCACCCTGTGTTATCTCTCTGTCTCTGTGTCTCTCTCTCACACACACACACACGATAATTAGCGTCATGAGTCTGAGGTACATGTTTGTAGAAATCAAAAATGATTTTGTAATACTGAATTTTGCTTTCTTGTAGCGTTGAAGGGCTCCATGCAATTGTTGTATCAGATAGAGACGGGGTGCCTGTTATTAAAGGTAAACTGAGTGCTTCGTGCATTTTACTTTCGACAAAAATTGTGTTTTAAATAATTAGAAATGTATAAAGCTTATTTCAACAAATTGGAAAGACTGTTTTAGTTTTTAGGAAATATGTACTTTTGTCTGTTGGAGACTGGGTGTGGAACCTGTAGTGGGCTCCATGTCTGCAGGACCTAGAATATCTGCACGCATTTACCATTTACCATAGGTGTTGTCATTTAGAAAAATGCAGCACGAGAAAGGCGCCATGTGACAGAACTCACATGGAGAGGGTTTTTTATTGGGTGAAAGTGAATGGGAAAAGGAGGGAGGGAAGAAGGGAGACTGGCCCCTGGGAACAGAAGCAGCAGAAGAAAAGAGACAGACAGACAGACAGACAGACAGACAGACAGACAGACAGACAGACAGACAGACAGACAGACAGACAGACAGACAGACAGACAGACAGACAGACAAAGGGAGAAATGGGAGGTGGGCAGGGCCCTTTGAAAAGGGGAGGAAGGTGCACAGGAGGTGCTCTAAGCAATGCAGCTGAGGATGTAGCTGTCAGAACCCCAAGAGCAGGCCAGTACATGCCTGAATACTAACAGCAGGCCCAGTTTTTCATTGAAGGTGCTTATGATGTAATGCAAACTATTAAATATATCCTTAGTATTGAGTGTGCATGGCAGGCAGGCGGTCATCCTTGAACCACAACTCTAGTTCAGATTGGTGGTGGTTTTTAAATCTTACGTGGGTTTTTGCTTCTTTATTAGAAATATTTTTTAAAACTTTAATGTCATACTTTAGTTGATCTGAATCTAAGAAGTTTTAGAAAATGCATATTTATTCCTGAAACTAACATGTGTCTACACAATGTGTTTTGATCCACCCAACATGAATTTGGCTGATTCTCAGCTCTTTTTAACATGCATTTGCTGTAACAGAGTCAGTGTGAACTCAGATTGCTTACTTTTGTATCTTCTGGTGTGATTCAAATGGATGTTTGTAGGCGGTGGCTGCTCACTTGTTTTTGGCCAAGACCTGAATAATCACACAGAAACTATATTAATTATAACATTGCTTGGCCTATTAGCTTAGACTTTTTATTAACTAACTCTTACATATTAAATTAACCCATTTTTATTATTTTATATTTTATCATGAGGCTTATGGTTTACTGGTAAGGTTTTGGCTGGTGGCTCACGCCTTTNTTTTTTTTTTTTGGTGGCTATATGGTGTCTCTATGACTCCGCCTACTTTCTCTCTATATCTGTGTTTAGATTTTTTTGCCTGGCGTCACTTTGTTAATTCATTGACTGAAAGCAGCTTTTTTTCATTAGCCAATGGCAATAAAAAATATTTAAAGCATACAGAGGGGAATTCCGTATCATCTCCCCTTTTCTGTCTAAATAAAAAGGATGGTTTTAACTTTAACATAGCAAGATTACATACAACAAAAAAGAAATCTAGCAAGAATTACAGTTACAATATTTATATTTATTTTATTTTTATTATAACTAAGGAAAACTGTATTTTTCATCAACTCTTCAAAGACCCCTGAAGGATATAATATTACTTAAGTTAACAGGAAGTGCATTGTAAGCAACTTTTAAAACTCTAGAATTGACAGGGACATCTTGCTACCTGGACAGTCACCCAAAGTCCTTCTGTATCATTGGGGCATCCATCTTCAGCCTATAGGCCCATAGTATCTGGCAGACTTTTCCATGAAGCAGGAACTTTGAAAGACTGTTTTGCCTCTATTGACAGTTTGTCAGTCAACTTTTTTTTTTAGTCCTGTAGTTTACAGTTTCTTTTCCATGTCAGGACAGACAAACACATAATTTTAGACATTAGGATTACAGCATTCTTTAGAAGTCACCTGGGTTAGTTCTTCCATTTTACACATTAACATGATCAAGTACAGAGAGGACACGGCCTGTCTGGAGCTCAGGTGACTCTCCAGCCCTCGTGTCATTTCACAGAATCCCTGTGAAACACTGAAGCTCCTTGCTTAGCTGATACAGCTAACCTAGTCCAGCCTTTAGTGAGCGAGGGGACCTGAAGCAGGCAGCCAGCTGTAGGACTGTCGGCGTCTACGAGGGACACTGCTTCCGGGGGTTTTATGAGCGCAAACAATTTTGTAGCTTTTCCCATTTTATTCTCACATCCTCAGATGACCAGAATATTCACTACATCATGGAAGTCAGCATATCTTCCCTGAGTTATGAATACTGAACTTCTGATTAAGTAATTTTTCCCATCTGAGTTGATGAGACCCAGGTAGTAGTCGTGGGGTTCTCAGCACTGTAAATGTACCTTTGTGCCTAGGTTTTAATGGGCTTGTGCTCTTTTGAAAGTTGCTGCTAAACTCTTCCTGCCATGCTCTGCATCATTTTATTTACCGCTCATTCCACAGTGGCTAACGACAGCGCTCCAGAGCATGCCCTGAGGCCTGGCTTCTTGTCCACCTTCGCCCTTGCAACAGATCAAGGCAGCAAACTCGGACTTTCAAAAAATAAAAGTATCATTTGTTACTATAACACCTACCAGGTTGGTATATTCAATGTATAGCTAACAATGCTTCACTGGCTCACCTGTCATTTTTATATCTTTTGTATAAACTGTTTTTGGTATAATTTTAATATGAGGGGCACAGAATTTTTTAAACTAAGGTTTTTTGATGTTTTTATATCAGAAAATAATTATTGTGGAAAAATACTTAAAACTTTAAAAATTAAGAGCTTGTTAGCCTGTGAAGCACCCATTAGGTCACTGTCAGCTACAGTAGATGGTGCCGTTAGCTCGCACAGCTGGGGTTCCTCAACATGGTTCCTCTGTTGTGACAGGTAAGAGACTTGCCTGAAAAGTTCAGTGATCAGCTGTTTAAATCTGTTGTTCCAGCTGAATCACAACTGTGTTTTCACCATGTAGCATGCGATTTAGACCTTATTCTCCTTCCAGGTGGTTCAATTCAATCGTTTACCTCTGGTGGTGAGCTTCATAGCCAGCAGCAATGCCAACACAGGTATGTTAGAAGGATGCCCTGTGCATGCAGGCTGTATTCTTTACAGTACTGTCCCGGAGCCGGGCCTAATGGCCGCTATTGTCAACCACCTGCATTGGTGCCTCTTGAACTTAATTCCTAGTTCCCACGTCTGCAGAATGGGGGCCTACTCCGTCATACAGGGTATTTCCATATGCAAATGGGATGGTCAAGAGATTGGTTTGGTGCAGTAGAAGCTAGTCACACCCGCATTGTGGTTCATATGTTATTTATAGCTCACATTAAAACAGCCCACAGAAATGAAGGGTTACAGAACATAAGCAGGACACATTTGATGCTAAAAATGTCTTCATTCTATAGACCCATCAGTTAAATTACAATTTTTAAGATTTTGAATACTTGTAAACAAGTTGAGCGTGACTGAGAATTTAGTTTCTTAGTTTCTGTTGCTGTGGTGAGATGTTCTGACAAACCCTCACAAGGGTTGATTTTTAGCTCAGCATTCATAAGAAGAATTTTCTAACATTCTAATTTCTTACATCTCTTTTAGGACTAATTGTCAGCCTAGAAAAGGAACTGGCTCCATTATTTGAAGAGCTGATAAAAGTTGTGGAAGTGTCCTAATCGAACAATGGATTTGATGTCTTCCTTGTCTTCACCGCAACAACACCCTGCCAGTCCAGCAATCTTTAGACCACAGTAATACTTGTATCTATGTATCCAGAGGCCGCTCTTCCACCTTACACTAAAGGAGAGCCTGTAGCTGTAATTTATAGACAGATCAATTGTTATATTTATGTGTATAGTCTTTTCTTACTTAGTGAGATCTGGGAACGCCACAAAAATGGTTCATTCTAGTGCAGCTCCCATGGAGTTAGTGTGGATGTCTGATAATGAGTGATGTCTGTCCCGTCTTCAGGATCAGAGCGGCACATGGATGCTCTGAAGCCAGCAAGCAAACCTGCTGCACAGAGCTCCCACGCCACAGGCCACATAGACGCTTATGAGAGTAACAATGAGGGCTTTTTTTTTAAGATTATATTTTATTTCTTTGCATTGAGTGTGAGGAAGATGAATGGCTTAGTAAAATAATAAAGTAAGTACAATCACTAACCTCCTCTGTCTGATCTCCGGTAGATGAGTATTACTAATGGAGTTGATTCTTCTTTGAGGGTGCTGCTCTTCAGTGAGAACGCAAATCACTGCTCGTGACGTCTCTTCTCTTTCCATAACAGTGTTTTAATGACTGTGTTCTTTCTACATTGGACATGCCATGTTACTGAGTTCTGTTTCCAGTATCAGTATGTATATGAAAATGTCAGTATAGCCATTTTTTCATACACAAATATAAATAAAATAGTATTTTTAAAAGTACAGAATGAGCTTTGCATAGGCCTCTTCTTTCAGACTTTCAAAACTGTAATGGACTTAATTAATTCTCTCCTCCAAGCCACATGAATAAGCAGTGAATGCTTCTTGTGAGTGTTGTATTGGAGATTGTTTTACCTAGTATAAACTGTCAAAGCCTCATCCATGGGTCTGACTGAATCACTAGGAATGAGGTTTTATCTGCTAGATATGCCTAAGAGGTTCAGGAGTGGCTCAGCCATGACTCTCCTTGTCAGTTTGTCGCTGAGGTGAGTCAGTTCACAGGCACTGCCCATGCGCCAGTCTCCAGCTGCACAGCCGTAGAGGCGACGCTGGCCTGGAATATCTGCTCTGGGGACGGCTTTCCACGTTGGAGTTGGTGCTAGCGCTGTCCTCAGATTCCGCATGAATCAATTTTCCTCCCCTCGCTTTCCAGCACAATAGGAGAAGAATTTGTGAGGAAGGGAACCAGGTGTGCGGGTGCTATGAGAGAGTGAGACGGATGCCACTCCACAGCCACGAAGCAGGGCTTCTTAGGGCATGTGACACAAATTGGGTCTCTGGTGAGCTATAAACTGTCAGCTATGAGATGTACCCAATAAAATGCAGAATTCTTACTGTCTGGGTTACCACTTGATGTCTGGAAAGTTCTTGCCAGTAATGTGGTGCATGAAACAAAGAAGAATAAAGTATCAAACTTGCTATTGAGGTGATAATTGTATAGGTGGCCAGCTGTGGGGAAGGCTGAAGCAGAAGGACGGAAAGCTTAAGGCCAGCCTGGGCAACTCTGGCGTTCTCAAATTTGCTTGAAAGGATAGAGTTGCAGCTCAGCGACAGAGCACTCACCTGGCGGGCATAAGCTCCAGGACTCGATCCTCAGTACTGCAGGAAAGAGTGGTTGCATCATCTGAACACCCAAAGAAAGATGTGAGAGTAGGTGTGTGTGACCTGAAGATGAACTGTTCATGCTGCTGTAGAGTTTCTATCTCAGGGAAAGTCTGGATACATTATCGATCATTTGTAAAGTCCTGCAGATGGGAATTGCTAATATTCTTTTGCAAAGGTAACATAAAACTAGAATAACTTAAAATCCCACCTGTTTAGTGTTGTGTTGCATAGACACATGTACATGTAATGGCGGTCAGAGGACAACTTGGGAGTCAGTTCTCTCCTGTGTAAGTCTGGGGAGTGAGCTCAAATTGGCCACACTCACAATAACAGTAAGTAAAAAATTTTAAAGTTCTTCATGCAACAAACAAAATTAGATACTTGCAGAGAAAGTTGTATCGGTTCTCAAGCAGATCAGTGGGGCTTATATGTATGTGTATTCATTATAAGGGATTGGTGCAAGGACCTGGGAAGTGCAACTGTGGAGTATGCCCAGAGATGGAGACCGTCTCCACTCAGGCTTCTTCCTCTCCGTAGAGATCTGTCAGCTGATTGGATGAGTCCTGCCCCACTCTGTTAACTACACATTTGCATCCCAAAGTCTGCCACCCTCACAAAGATTCCTTCCCAAGTGGGCTCCCCCTCTTTTGCCTGCTGGACAGCTGTACCTGTGCTACTCAGAATGTGGTCCATAGCACAGTTCTCTACTGGTAGAAAATAATTGATGCTTAATTACTTGCCTCTCCATAGCACCAATCATCATCATCATCTATACTAATTTGATGTCTGCTGAATCTGGTATTTCAAATGGGATTTATAATTTCACTTCATTTTAATTTACTATTTATGTGTATGTATGTTATGGGGGAAAGGCATGTGTATGGGTGCCTGTAGAGGCCAGAGAGGCATTGGAGGTACAGATGGTTGTGACCTCTCTGATGTGGGTGCTAGGAACCTCTCTCTGGTCTGTAGTAATAAGGGGAGCAGGCCTGCTTTTTGTCCGGCCCAGCTCCCGCACGGCTAGCTTACACCCCGAAATAACAACACACCAATTGTATTC
>LOEQ01001208.1:379618-398960 GCA_001685075.1 Bramus lutescens
GAGGCTCCCCTGCCTCTCCCTCTCACCTTTCACAGGGAATAAGGACCTGTGTGTTAATGAGCCCTGCTTTTTCATGGGTATAGGGATCTTAACCCAGGTCCTCAGCTTGTGTAACTAGTGCTTTACCCACTGAGTTATACCCTAGGCTTCCTTCCTCTTCTATGGGTACAGCATCTTGCTGCAAATTTAACCTCCCTGGTGTTAGAATTGCCTACCTCACCATCACACCCAGTGTGGTACATATAAGGAAGCCTTCTTTGGCATCAAAGAACAGAAGAAAAAAAATCACTTCAGAGATAGGAAGGCCCCGTCGGTTTGATGAGGTTGGTGGCTGGCATAATTGCAAGAGGCTGTTTTTCAAGTGTAGACTTGGTGTTTTATTTGGGCATCGCCCTTTCTTATCATCAGCAAAACTTGAGACTCCTCCTACTAGAAGCTTTCAGCATGCCAGGAAGAGATAGCATGTAGAAGAACCGTGAGAATGGGGAAGAGAGTGGGTGCAGGAGGAACCCACAGACTGTGGTTCACAGAACATGCACCGATGGACTCTGGGAGGAACAACGAGCAAGCAATTCTGGAACACTCACACTAAGGGGGGGGGGCTCATGTTGCAAAGAAGTATGAATACTTTCTGTGGGTGCTAGTCTGTGAAGAATGAAGGCTAGAAAAATAGCACCCCAAGTTTTGTCTTGCTTTTGTTTTCTGGTATTTCGAGACAGGGTTTCTCTATGTAGTCCTGGCCTCCCGGAAGCCAATCTCTAGACCAGGCTGGTCTTGAACTCAGAGATCTGCCTGCCTCTACCTCCTGAATGCCGGGATTAAAGGCATGCACCCCCATATCCAGTTGTACCCCAAGTCTTATGGTAAAGCTGGAGAAGGCTTTTCTTTCATGAACGGTTAAATGCAAAGGGAATTGTTTTACTAGGTTTTAAGCAGCCTGTCAGAGAATGGCTGCTTAGTGAACTTGGTGAGTACCACTCTCATTTACCCTCCAGTAAACCTGTGTGGAATCCAGGACCTCACAATACCAGGCAAGCGCTAAAACACTGAGCTACACTCAGCCAAAGCATTTGTGGGTTGTTTTTTTGTTTTCATTTTGTTTTTAATTTTCCTCAGACCAGATGGACCAAATTATAGCCTTCAATATTATATTACTATCCAATTTTTATATTCCCTCTAGAACATACTGTTTTATCATCTTTTGTTTGTCTGTTTGTTTGCTTTTCAAGACAGCTCTGGCTGACAAGGAACTCCCTATTCAGCCCAGGGCTGAACTCACAGCAATTCTCAAGTTTCAGGTTCCCAAGAGCTGGGATTATGAGTGCGTGAGCCACTAGGTGGGCTCCAAGCTAGAACGTTCAGATGAGCCCATGAACTTTAGTTCTTGCTACATCTGACGGCATTCAGTGAAGAACATGGTGGGCACTTACAGAAGGTGCAGTGGGCACGAGGTCATTTTCTGTTCTTCCTGTCTGCATTGCTGTGTGGACCCGGACTGATTCATAAATGGAAGGCTCTTCCACTTTTCTTGGATAAGGATGTTTCAAAACAATCAGAGTCCCTGAATGAAAACAGAAATATACATACATAACACATACATATAATCCAATATGACCCCAAGGGAAGGCCCAATTAGTAGCTAGGTGACTGACAGGATTGTAGTAAAGTCTATTTATTTAATGCTTTGAGTGTCTGTATGTGTGTGTGTGTGTGCATGTATGTGTGTGTATGTGTGTGTGCATGTATGTGTGTATGTGTGTGTGCATGTATGTGTGTGCATATGTGTGTGCATGTATGTGTGTATGTGTGTGTGTGCATTATGTGTGTGTGTGTATGTGTGTGAGTGAGAGAGAGAGATGTGGAGGTCTGAGGACAACTTTTGAAGTCAGTTTTCTTTTTCTACTGTGGGTAACACCCACAGTAACACCCAGGTCACCAGGCTTGTGAAGCAAGTGCTCTGTCTTCCCAGCTGAGCTTTCTCGCCACCTCATCTATTGTCATACACATGTGCTTGCTGGTCTTCTCAGCATCCAGAGAGTACCAACTTCACACAAGAAACATAACTTGGATGCAGAGACATATTATGACATGATTCAGATGAGTAATCAACATAGTCATTTAAATGAACAGGGTGATAAGATCTGTAGAGCAATGTTGACAAAATGGAATATTCAAAGTCTGAGGACAGCCTGGTCTACAGAGCTAGTTCCATGACAGCCAGAGCTGTTACACAGAGAAACCCTATTTCAAAAAACCAGGAAAAAAAGACAGACAGGAAGGAAGGAAGGAAGGAAGGAAGGAAGGAAGGAAGGAAGGANNNNAGGAAGGAAGGAAGGAAGGAAGGAAGGAAGGAAGGATGAAAGAAAGAAAGAAAGGCTTTCACAAGAAACTCGATGATTGAGCTAGACCTGAAGCAATAATCAGAAAATTTGCAAATGGACTTTAACAAAGCCGTTGGCCCATTTCTATCCCCAGCCTCCTTCTTGCTTTTCATTTTAAGAGGGTCTTTCCTATAGCAGCTATGTTCAGAACTGTACAAGACCCAAAGGCCATAAGTAATTCAATCACTAGGTCATTTGCTTTGCTCAGTGCCAAATACTTGCGTTGGCCATGGGGCCACAACAGCAGACACATGGTACCTGCTCTTCCTGTTCCAGTCTGAGGACCAGAAGCACAAGATCAATGAATTTCTGGTATAAAATGCATTATGAACAAATGAATAAAGAAGGGCAGAAGACAGAGGCAGGGAAGGGAGTGACAGTCTCCATAGGTGGCCATCTTTGAGAAGATGAGTTGAAAATACTATGGAAAGGATAGACAGCAAATTGGGGCAAAAAGAGGGGCAAATAGTGACAGAAAAATAGCTTCTCAGTGGTGCAAAAGCCCAGAACGTTAAATGATAATGGTACCCTCCAAAACACCATACAGTGCTTACATATACATGACTGAATGTCCAATCAGATACCCTGGCTGCCACAAAGTGGGAGGGGCAGGTAGAAAAGACAAAAGATGCTGCCTTTGAGAAGGACAGGATCTGGGTCCCTTTATGTATCCTATTCACATCTATAGCACTGGGCTCACAATGATAAATAGCTTGGCAGTTATCAGAGGGTACAGGCCTGCTCCTGCACATCGTATGTGCTTTTTTTCTTTTCCTTTTCTTCTTTTTTTAATCACTGTGACCCTTTCTGAGAATGTATCAGTCATATGCGGATCAGGAGTCAGAATGAAAGCTCAGCTATCTAAATCAAGAGCAGTCTGAGAGTAGGCTCAGGGCTGTGTGAACACTGCTCCCCTCTGTAGATGCTGGGTGAGCTCAGGGCTGTGTGGACACTGCTCCCTTCAGAAGATGATGGGTGAGCTTGGGTCTAGCTCCTATCCCCCAAGAAACACCCACACTGCTAGGCCAGGCAGCTGCTCCTGCGCTGTGGAAGGATTCCTGGACTCACCAAGCAAGACCAGGCTGGACTGGCCCTCCCCTGCCTCTCTGTACCTGCTGACCTAGGGCAGCTCTTCCGTGCTTTGGTTCTTCCTCTCACTGGTACAAACAGCTAAACTTCCTTCAAGGCAGAGCTGTGCACCAGATAAAGGGTGTTTGTGGAAAGATCACAAAACAAGATATTATTCGCTGATAAAGAACATTTAAAAGTCCTTAAGTGAAATTCATTATAATGATTAAATGTTTGAGAACTTGGATTTTTAAAAAAGATTTTATTTGTGTGTGTGTGTGTGTGTCTATCTGCATTTGTGTGCATGGATGTGTGTGCACGCGCATGCTAGTGTCTGCAGAGGTCAGAGTGTCAGATTCCCTGGAGTTGGAGTTACAGGCAGTGGGTGCTTGGAACCAAAGTCTGGCCCTCTGCCAGGAGAGCAGCCTGGGCCATCTCTCCAGTCCTCTTTACATTACTCCCTCCCTCTCTCTCCTCTTCTCTCTCTCCCTCCCTCCCTCCTCCTTTCATCTCCCCACACTGCCCCTGTGTGTGCGTGCATGTGCATATGTGCATGTGTGGAACTAATTGGATTCACTTCATTGAGTTCCTCTTCTGGAAGGAAGGCTCAGCAACTTCGGTAGAAGCTGACTGCTGTGTCCTGCTTCACAAACATTGTTGGCGGTCGGTCCATCTTTGAGAAAGGTAGAGCTAGGCCCCTGCTGAAGTGTCTGTCACTGACAGCCTGGGACTGGCTGCTTCCCTTCGCCCTGGTTCAGCCTGTCTTTGCATTCTGGGAGAACGCCCTAAAGCATTTCCTCTTCCCCTGCTGCTCCAGTGTTTTTAAATTTAGCCCGCTAGAGATGCTAGAGATGCAGGACTCTTCCACCCAAAGCTCAAGAGAGTGTCTTCACTCTTCAGGACAGAAACTCTGGGCTGGTCAATGTAGACAAAGGAACCATAAGACTTGGTGAGGAGAGTCCAAGTCCGATAAAAAGTGCAAAGGGGAGGAGGGTGGCTGTGGAGAGGAGGGGGATGGGCGTGGCAGAGGTCAGAGAGGGAAGCAGGTCAGAAACTGCCTGCCCTGGCCCCTTGGTTCCAAGTTTCACTTCATTTTCTGTACTTCATGAAGGTTGCTTCCTACCGCAGACATGAAGCCTGCCTTCAGACATGCTCGGCAGAAGTAGGTAGGTCTTTCATATGATCAGAGCTGGACCCACACAGGCATTCTAATTTGATGGCCTGATGGGTAACAGAGTTTACGTGACAGATACATCTGTAGCTCCATACCCAACAGCATGACTATGCCAAGGGACTCCTCTAGACAAAATTCAGGAAAAGACAGGAATGGCCTCAGGCCCCTGGTGTTGTTTTGCAAACAAAATGTAGTTTGGCACAGTCTTAGGAAACTTTCATTTTCATATTTATTTTATGTACTAAAGTTAGCTTGTCAGGTTTCCCAGCGGAACATGGAGAGTCTGAGATCAAGAATGGTTTTTGAGGGGCCTGGAGCAGTGATTTGGAGGTTAAAAGCACTTGCTACTCTTGCAGAGGACCCGGGTTCAGTTCCCAGCACTGACATGGTGGCTCACAACCATCTGTAACTCTAGTTCCAGGGGATCTAAAGATCTCTTCTGATCCCTGTGGGCATCAGGTACACTTGTAGTGTAGTGTAGACACACATGCATACAAAATACTCATACACAGAAAAGAAATATCCTTTAAAAAGAATGATATTTAACTCACCTCTCTATTTTATCAGTGGTTAACAGTGTCTATCTGGTGGTTAACACTCAGTCATACTTATTAAATTAAATATATGAGGTAATAGTCATCCATGTTTTGTTTTTACTGCTCAGGGGTTCAGAAAATGGCTTTGCAAATGGCAGCATGTGTTCTTCTGTCCCTGCCAGTAGGATGTGGCTTTTTAGGGGTGGGGATCTTAAATGAATAGTACAGTGCTTCTTCCTGGTCCCTTGGTGCTTGTTTGACATTAGCCAACATTCACGTACAATTATAGCAGCTTTACCAGCCCAGGGAGAAAGGGAAGTAGGCCAGTTAGCTAGGGCAGAAGATTCTAGTCAAATGTCCGAGGCAAGTCAGTCACCTATTTTGGAGTGGTCCCTTGATTCTACCACACATATGAGTGCACTGGTGCTTAAAATCTGAGGCAACATTACAAATATTTGATGGACACACCTGTTACTAATTATTTCACGCTATACCAAAGAGAGAGCTCGCAGCTCCTGCCTTGAGTCTGATAGAGTTACTGATCACCAAGAGGTTTGGAGAATGAGCCATAATGGTGAACGTGCATCAAGAATCATTCTAAGTGTCTTTTTCCATCTGAAGTCATTCACTAAGAGACAGCAAACTATGAACTATCACCGCAAGCTCGGTTTTAGATGATGGTGAAACCGAAGCTCGAACAGGTAGCATAATGAACGTGTGGACCCAGGGCTGGCAAATGGCACAAGCCAGTGTGGAATGGAGAATTTGGAGGTCTGCTCATCATGCCTGTTATTCCCAGCCTCAGGTGGTGTTGCCATGGGAATCTCTGCTGCATGCAAACTGTTCTCCATTGTGGGCAAGAGTTTGAATGTAGAAATACTGTTTGAAGGGGGCTGGAGAGATGGCTCAGAGGTTAAGTGCATTGCCTGCTCCTCCAAAGGTCCCGAGTTCAATTCCCAGCAACCACATGGTGGTTCATAACCATCTGTAATGGGGTCTGGTGCCCTCTTCTGGCCTGCAGGCATACACACAGACAGAATATTATATACATAATAAATAAATAAATACTTAAAAAAAGAAATACTGTTTGAAGAGATGGGATTTATCTGGAGCAGTTTGAGGAACGCTGATGAGAATGTTTGCCTCCCCCCCACCCAGGCCTGTTTGTTCATTTGTAAAGGAGAATTAAATGGTCCCAAGATACGTTTCATTTCTAACTGCCTGGAAAGCAATTCAGACACACGGGGCCCCAAAGTGGGAGGAGAAGATGAGAAGCTTTGTAACCAATGCATGGCCTGCTCCCTGGAACTATGACATTCCCTTGAAGGACACTGGTCCCAGTTTCCTGTCAATCTCAATCCCCCATTTCCCTCTCCAGGGCATTTCACCCATCTTTCTGTCTGTATTTGTCTTAGTTACTCAGGCAATTGATGTCCTTTCTCAAAAGATGTACACTCAGGTCTACTATTTTAGGATGCTTTCTAGGTAGCTTTTTTATGCTTTCAGATTTTTCTCTCTAGTGCACGCTTGAAGGAGATGGCCAATGAGATGGTTCAGTGGGTGAAGGAGCTTGCTGCCAAACCTGATGACCTGCGCTTCACACTGGGCCCGCATGGTGGAGAGAGAGAAAACGGACTCCAGAAAGTTCTCCTTTGACTTCCACGTGTGCATTGAAAATAAATAATAAATAACTAGAGGCAATAAAAATACTTAAACATCTCTCAAACGGCGTTTCACCAATGCAGTGCAAACAGCCGTGACATGGAAGGCAGAAGGTGGAAGTTGAAACCGATCCATCTTCTTGAGAACAATAGGCCTCCATCACTTAGCAAACCCGGAAAGTACCTGTGCCTTAAAATGCTTAGCTCGAATTCCAGTGTCAGCTCTGAGGATTAGGGTTAGATGCACAGCCTCGGATAAGTAATGTAAAACTTCTGGTTTTTATTTCCTCATCTGAAAATGGGGTCACTGCATGTGTTCCTGTGGGCAGCTGGGAAGATTAAATAATCTGATACGTGTGAAAACCCCTGAGCCGAATACCTGGAACCTGCTAAGCTCTCCAGAGTGGAGGCTCACCCCCCCCCTTGTCTTTTTCTTTGGCAAACACACCTCGCTCGCTAACTGCAGAACATTAATGACTGCCCTGCATGAACAGAGGAAGTGATGCCTGGCTGAGATTTGGCAAAAATTCCAAGCTGTCCACTAAGTTCCTTCCAGAAACAGCATATACAACTCTTAAACTCATTAAGCTTAAAGCACCACCACCTGGGGAAGCCAGCTGGGGCCACAGATGAATAATAGGAGCCGTGACTTTTACCAGAAGCCTGGGCAGCCCCACATCAAAGCCAAAGGCAGAAGTGGAAATTTGACATTTGGGGAAGAACCGAATAGGGTCTCCAACGCTGCACCAGCTGGGGAAGTCAGAAACAGAGGGACTGGCTTGGAGCCCTGAGCATGTTTTCTATGTGGATTAGGTGACGAAAGGTACCTAGAATTATTAAGAATAAACCAGTGTACACGACAGTTTTCACTGGAAGCTATTTAAATATGAGAAAAGGCCAATTTTGATTTGCTAATACTTGGATACTTCAGCATAAATAAATTAAAATTTTTATCTACATTTATCTTCATTTTTATGACTGCATGCATGAAACTTAGCTAATTAGACTTGGTGAAAATTAACTACACTAAAACTGTTTCTCAAATACCCAAGTCTACTGAGTGCTGTTTAAAAGGAATATACTTTTTCGATATCATCCCTGACAAGTGAAAAGCAGATCCTGAATGTAGTCACTACCGGGTAGATACGGAACACAGAAGCATAGGCCTGTATTGTGTTTTGTGTCAGCTTTGCTGGCTAGAATTGTCAGGAGTGTTTGAGCGCTGTGAGAAATCCCTCGCTCCCTCACCCTCACCCCCACCCCACCCCTACACCTGTGGCATGCTAAGAAAATGATTAGCATCGCTCTTTCGAGTTCTAGGATACATTAGGAAGCAACACTTACAAGCCCCTCTGCACCAGTTTATGCTAATATGCAGAAGAAGATAGTTTCAACAAGTGAATGATTAAAAACTGTACAATTATCAGATATGCCGGAGGAAAAGCAAGTGAGTCTATCACCTAGTGCTATTGTGAACATAGGAAATGCTAAGGTTTTGGGCATTAGACACATCCTTAGCGTGTTCCTGGATGTTAACGCAGAGAACTTTGAGATCTAATGGAGATCATGGAAGTGGGAATTCTAGAGTGCACATGGTTGGCAGGATAAGTTAGGTGTGATTTGGGGAGCCTGAGTTCTTCAGATTAAAAAGCACCCATTCTGAGTGTTTAAGGACTAGAAACTAAGGATAAAGGAGCAAATAGGCACTTAAAGTGTGTCCCTTTGGACCAACATCATCCCCTGTCTTTAAGACAAAGGTTTGCTTGTGACCTGCAACCACGTATTCTGGTGTCAGGCTCCTGAAGCTGTCTGTCACCTACCACTGTGGGGCACACATGTGAGGTCTGTGCTGTTTTATTCGCATCTCCTGCTGCCCTCAGAGGCGGTAGCAATTCCCACCAGTGCCACCTCCCGTTAGGGCAACGTCCCCCTTGTGCACGTCAGGCAAGCACTGGACCTCCGAATCATAGACCCAGCCCCCCGCCNCCCCTCTCTCTTTTTTTTTTTCTTTAGTATTATTTTTTAAATTTGAGATAGTATCTTGCTAAGTTTCTCAGTCTGGCCTTGAACTTGTGATGCTCCTGCCTCGGTCTCTTGATTAGGTAAAATTATAGTCCTGTTCCACCAAGTCAGGCCCAAAGTCTCTCTATTTATAAACACACTGCAGAGCAAAGCTGGGCCTGGGACTAAATAACAGGAGTGACCTAAAGTATTGAATTTTAGCTCTGATGTTGGAAGACTGCGAGAAAAGCATTTTGGAAGAGCTTTGTTCAATGTGTGAAAAAGGACTTTTTTCTGTGCTTGTCTTCAAACCATGAGAAATTTAGCCTGGAGTCTCCCGATCACTCAGAGCTAATATCAGACGTTCTTTTGTTTTAGCTTTTTGAGAGTGGGCCTTGCCACGCAGCCCAGATGGATTTTGAATTTGGGATTACAAGTGTGTACCACCATCCGTGCCCACCAGGAGCCAATGCATAAGTGAACCAGAAGAAAGCGGCTATTTTTAGAAGGTGGCGTCCTGCTTGCCATGCGTCATCCCTCATGGCCACAGTGGTGACTCCGTGGCTTCTGGAGTCCTCCTAGGCTTAACAGTCATCATGACATCAACACACTATCTTGTTCTCCGGAAGCCTATTACTCCTACAGAGGGCAGATTAAAACGCTCAAGTGTCACGGGTTTTATCCCTTAGACAAGCCTTGGCAGCTTTGCCTTCATCTGGTGGGAACAGATAAGCAAGAAGAGTGGATGTATTATAACTCAGTGCTCACATACATCGGCTGAATCAAGCTCCAAAGAGCAAATTGTTTATCAGATAATGGAGAGGAGAGAGGACAGCCAGGGGACAGGATAAGGAAAATGGGAGCCATAGTAAAAATGCACAGAAAATTTATCTTTGGAGAAACCACTTCCCTAAACTCTAATTCTAAACCCTTCCCATTCATCGCCAGTCCCACTCCAGTCCCCTTTAAAGCCAGGGTCTTGTTATGCAGTCCAGGCTACCCTCCGCCTAGCTGTGTAGCCCAGGCTCACCTTGAACCTGTGATCCTCTTACCTTGGCTTCTTGAGTGCTAGAATTGCAGGTACCACTACACGTGGCCGTGAGACTTCTTTAGTCAGGATAATGTATTTACAGAGAGGCTGTCTATTGCTCCAAATGCCATGCACTTCGGTCTCAGCCTGCCTTTGAAATCTGCCTGGAGGCAGGATGCGCACCTTTCTCTAATTTTGAGAGGTTCCAGTAATGAGCATAGAGAACCATAAAGGAGATTTAAATAGTGTCTAGGAGAGAAGTTTAGACAGAAAAACTGACTCTGCTTGGGGAGGAGAGGAGGTGAGCAGATAATGAGAATGGTTTGGTGGCTACAGCAGTCCTCATAGACATCCAATACTTGATGTATTCATTTACTCGCACAACTATACTGACGGCAAATATAGGAGGGACAAAGGGAGAGGTAGTTGAAATGAAGTCACCCTGCTCCATGGCTAAAAACCAAGAATTGAATAAAATCCAGTTGGTTAAATATAAGCAGGAAATAAAGCTGCAGGGCAGGGGTCAGGGAAACTGAAATGCTTGTTCGGGACAAGGTAGCAGTGGAAAGGAGTATCCATCTGCACGCACATTTGTTTATGAGAGCACTGCTGGTTAAAGCTGGGGGGAATCATCAGGGCAGGCCCAGAGGATTCCCACCAGGAAAAGGACAGATTTAAAGCTGAAGGTTCGAGTTCAGAATATTCTCCCGTAAACCTGGTATTTTCAATATAAAGAGAAGAGATTGTTTTGTGGTCTCTTTTCTGTGTCTTTCATCTGTGCTAGACACTGATTCATACTGGGGGCAGCGACACACATAGCAAAAGCAGAAACCAATGATGGTACAGCTCTTTCCTCTACACTGATGAGCAGAAAGACCACTCGGGAGTTTTCTGAGAAAACTGATATGTGCAAAATTATGGCAATCGGCTGTGTTACTAAGTTTTTCAGGCTACAGGCACTTGCAGGTTTCTCACTGTTGATAAACTGAGATTTTTTCCCCATCATTTAGAGTAAATAAAGCTGGAATTCTAAACCATAAATTCAGAGGCGACCTTTTACTTACTTTCTTTATAGATAAACACATTACATAATTCAAGCACCAGCATAATGTGTGCTTGAGTGTGGATAGAGAATGTCCTTCAAAGGCCTGTGTGTTCTTCAAAGGCCTGTGTGCTAAAGGCAGGGCCCCCTGCTTGGCCTTCTGAGAAGGTGGAACCAGCGTGAAAAAGTTAGGTTATTGGTGGTGTGCCCTTGAAGGGGATATTAAGATGGGAGTCAGCCACTTGCTTTCTGGTCAGGAACCCAACGGCTCTCACTTCTGTGTGTTCTCATCGTGATGGCAATGGGGTAAGGCATCATGGACTAAACCTCTGACACCATTGGACAAAATAAACTTTTCCTACTTGCATGCCCATTTAGCTCAGGGGTTAATATCTGTTACACCAATGGAATGCTGGCTGACAAAACAGTTTTTTAATATATATATTTTTCTATTAATTTTCCAGTTTGTCTAAATACTGAAATGGGAAATTTCGAATCCTTCCAAGTCATATGAAAGTCCAGTTCTAAAACTTTGTAAGGAGCCAAGGTGGCAGATATGGGCCTTTATTGTGCATAAGAAATGCTTTCTAATCAACGTTTTCAGTATTGAGCACTCGATCGCTGTGGGCACTGCGTGTGACATTTATCTTTGAAAGTGCTTCAAATTAAGTTCTCTGGGTCTCATCTACACCCAAAACAATGTTTCTATACATATCAGCTTCATGCTTCACAAAGACCCAGTTTCCCATCAGCGTCCATGCCTAAATTAATAAGGAGAAAAATCTTTCTTGGCTTGTGCTTTCTTTACTGTACGTATTATAAAATAGAACATCCTAAGGAAATCGTGCCTAGATAATGTCTCACTATATGGCCCTAACTGACCTGAAACTAACTATGTGAACCAACTGACCTCAAACTCACAAAGATCTTCCTGCCTGTGTGAGCTTTTAATATCCCATGAACAATCTATTAATGCATTTTGAGAAGATGTATACTTTTGTAGAATGTACCTTGTTTTCACCTAAAGAGGGTGCTGAAATCCTAGTACTTACATTTAAAAATGATACTTATTTTTACTCATGTGTATGTGTGTGCACTTGTTTGTCTGTATAAGGACCACATGCGTGTGCATGTTCACAAGGCTAGAAGAGGGTGGGAGGGACCCCTGGAACTGAAGCTACCAACAATAGTGAGCTGTCTGGTGTGGGTTCCTGAAATCAACCCAGGTCCTCCACAAGAACAGCGAGCGCTCTTAGCTGCTGAGCCATCCCTCTAGCCTCCTTCATATACATATTTTTTAATGTTCCACATGACACAACAACATGAAAGTTGTTTCTAAACATGGCAATTTCCTTCCTATCACAGGCATAAGATTCAAGAGTAACAAGTGTGAAATTTGTTGAAATCTACTTCAGTTCTTCTTCCTGGAACAGTATTTCAGAGGTAAAGTCTACAGTTTATACTATGGCTTGAAGACAATTTATTTCCTTCAAAACTAATGCTAGGTTTAATTTTCATTATATTTAAGCAGGAGGACCAGATCAAACTTTAAGAGGTGATTTGGGCTTAATCCCAACCATGAAATATCAATCTATTATACTGTTAACGGATTAATGGGCTAATGGATTGTACCAAGGATGGCTTTGTTATAGATGCTGACTTGAGCCTGGTGTGGCAGGATGTGTCTATAATTCCAGCACTTGTGAGGCTGAGGCAGAAGGATCAAAAGTTCCAGGCAATCTTGGGCTGTGGTGCGGGCTTGGTCTTTGATGTACATAGCCCCTGCCTCTCACTGTGCAATGTTCTTAGCCCCAGCAGGAGTCACTGGATTCTGAGCAAATTCTCACACAGAGATATGCACTATAATATCCTTCTTAAGAAATCTCACATCCCAGGTATTTGTTTATTGCAACAACAACTGAGCAAAGATGGCTTACCTGTCTCGCTTCCGATCAAAGGCTGGTTTGCAAAATGCTTGACAAAATCCTTTAAAGTTGAATATTCATTAAAGCCAAATTTAAATGAGTACCCAGTGTATTCGACATGAAAGTGTTTGACAGAGTCTTTGCCTCTGAAAGAAAACAAAAGTGCTTAATGTTATTTAACAAATAATGAGTCTTTTTGAAGGCAAACAGTGAGCATAACCACCAGCCTTTGAGAACACGGAACACAAAGCCATCCGAATCACTAAGAGTTTTAAGGCTGTCCTTCATTTCTTCCGGCAGAGAATACTCTTAGCTTTTCACTCCCCCAGAAGGGAAGAGATGGTCCCCCGATCTCCTCTTGGACTGACCACAAGGGTTCTTGAACATTAATGTCCATAAAGCATAAATTCCAGAAGACAGAGGTGACAAAAATGACGTGTTTGTCCTTGGCACTCCCTTGTCTAGGAGTCAGTCAGAAGTCCACTTCTGTCAGTGAGTTGTATGTCCCTAGTCTTCTCTTCCCTTGCCTCTGAGACTGTCTACTGAATAAAACGTCACATTTCTAAGGCTGTCATTTTTGAAATAAAAAGTATTACATAAACTCTCTCCCCCCTCACTTTATTGGTCCCCATTTTATCTTTCTAGCCCCACCCCTCACTGTATCATCCACACCCCAACTTCAGAATGCATCAGAATCTACTGTAAGGTTTGTTCAAACCCCTAGACAAAGACTTGACAGATGGAAAGTAGGCCCTCCTTCAGATTTTAGGTTCTAAGGGCTTGTCGTGGATACTGCTGTCAGGGCAGCCAGCTTCAGGATCTGGGTCCATTTGGACCCGCTGCTCTTTTAGGAGTTATTTCCACCTCTACTCCTTACATCCAATGTCCCTTTCACCTTCTCCTTGGTCTCTGCTGGTAGAAACCCTCGCTGCCCATTGAGTTTTCCAGTAAATTCCACCTTCTCATGGAGAATCACATGATAATTCTGGCTCACATTGAGTGCTGTTTTACTTCTCAATCACCCAAACACTTAGCTTCCTTCTTTGATGTTATTCTTGCATTCTCTTTTATAACGAAATTTGGAGTTTGTGGGTGCTGTGAGTCTTGCCAACAAGGTCTCTGAATTAAGATGGTACAGAATGCATGTTTTCAAATATCTATCATCAAGGGAATGAACAAACACATGAATAAAAAATAATCATACCTTTAAACAACTGGCTTATGGATTCTGTCACCTCTGCTGGTAGCTTTCCCCTCTAAGTGTTACCAAGTATTGTAATGAAAACCAATGGCTTATATTTTTTCAGGAAGATGAAATGCATGCAATCTGTTTATAAACAGCTTATGATTAGATGAGCAACACATATAACACATTAATTATATCTGTTATCCAATAATTCTATGTTTATTTGAGGTATCTGGGAGAACCGTGTGATACAGCACCTCAACAAGTGGTCTCCCTGTCGTATGCTCACCTTTGCTGTCAATAAAAGAAAACAAGAACTTTCCTCCACTAAAACAGGATTCCATCTTGGACTGGTAGTTTTTGCATCCCCATTCTTTATTTTCTCTTTGTGATCATGTACATGTGTTCTCGTGTGTGCATAAGCACATGTATGCACGTTTGTGGAAGCCAGGGGTTAACATCAGGGGTCATTTCTCAAGAGTCTTCTACCTGGAATTTTTGAGACAAGGTTTCTCACTGAACCTGGATTTCATGGATTCAGCAAGGCTGGCTATGGCCAGTGAGCCCCAGGGATACTTCTGTGTCTTCCTCCCTTGTTCTGGGATTGTGTACTAACATGCTCCATTTTTATGTGGGTGCTGGGAGTTAAACTCAAGCTATTCTTATTTTTTTCTTGCATAGGCTTAACTACTACTGAATGAGCTCTTACCTTAGCCCCTAGTCCTGTTACTTAGAGAATGTATAAATAAAATTTGCCAGGGTAATGTTAAAATATTAGTGGATATACCTCCCCTTTCATTGCCTGGATTCTCCCTCACTCTCTACCTATTTCTCCCTCTCCCCTTCAAAGAGGCATGCAGACTCACTGCTAGGGAATGGAAGGCGTGGCAGGAAGCATTCATAGATACCCCAAGCCTAATCCCACAGAGTGTGTATCCCTGTTCCAATTATCCAGGTAAAAACTAATCTAGATGGAGTGGTGAAGAGATTTCATGGATCGTTAAATCTTTAAATTGGTTCATCTTAAAATAGGAAGATTCCCTGAATGGGCCTGACCTCTTCACACGAGCTCCGTGAAAGAGAACCCTCTCTTTCCCCAGAAGTGGACATCAGAGAGATGAGCTCAGGCTGCCAGGAAGGCAGCACACATCCATGCTGAGTACATCACACAGGCCACATTGCATGACCTGAAGTGGCGTCTGTCAGTCCACACTGGTCCTTGAAAGGCAGCTAGGAGAACAGGGTCTTTAGCCACACCACAGCAAGGAAATGAAAGCAAAGCATAAAAGGCAAGGAGGAAGTAACGGTGAGATGCTGAGTTCCAGAGAGGAGCCCCAGCTGCAGCTGGCAGCCTTATTTCAGGCTAGTAGAATTTAAATAGAGAACCCACCCATGCTCGGCCTGGACTTGAACACATGCAGAGAGAGTGGTATGATCAGTTTGTATTGTTGGAAGCTGTTACATTTTCTGGTAATTTGTCATGTTTAGGGAAATAATTTTTGGGTTTGTGTGTGCGCATGCATGAATGTTCACTTGTATACATGCATACTTGTATGTGCAAGTTCATGTGCATGTCTGTGTATGTGAATGTGGAGGCCAGAGGCCAGCCTTGGTTTTTGTCCCAGACATCAGTCACCTCTGGCCTTGAACTCACGAAGTAGACTAGGCTGGCTATCCAGTCAGCAGTATCTGTTTCCAGGGCAACAGGATTGATAATATACACTACCATAGCTGACTTCCTGATTTCCTCCCTCCATTCCTTTCTTTTCGGTTCTGGGACCCACCCTCAGTTTCTTGTGCTTTCAAAGAATGCACTTTACCAACAAAGCTGTCTCCCCAACCTGGGAAATACTTTCTTATTTTCTTATCCAGTTTTCAGTTTGCTCCCAGTCAGAGAGAGGGGAGGAAGAGAGGGAGATGGGGAGAGAGACGAGGGGATTAAAAACAAAACCGCACACCAAATAAACCCAAATTGCTTCACTAGATGGAAAGGAGATGCAAACAGCAGCAGGAGTACAGCTACTGCCATCCAGAGAGTTCAAGGAAGCCAGGGTCCCATAGGAAGGGGAGACACGGAGGACCATACTGGCTTGAAGGAATACGCTGAGAAGGGACCGCACGACGTCCTCCAAGCGCTCCTGGATTTGTGGAGGTGCTGCCACAGTCGTACAGTGGCCATCATTAATGGAAAGCTTGTAGAGCCTCTGTGTGCATGTCCAGTTGAAATGAGAAGAACCCAAGGAAACTCACTGCTTGCCACTAGAAGCCAGAGTGCCAGGGAGGGGCTGAAGGCTACAAGCCAAATGCAACTCAGAGGAGCTAGATTAACTCACCATGTGTGGAAACTTTGAAAAAAATGTAAAGTTGCACATTGTCTACTGGAGTCTGTGACTATGAAAACTCGGGGTTACAAATCATTCTGGCTTTCTCAGGTAAGAAAGGAATAGCAAAAAGGAGCTGAATCCAGGAACTCAGATGAAAATGTTGTTTTCATTGTTGATCGAGTCAAGCCAGAGACAGCCCACCGCTTTGGGTTTTAGGTCATCATATGTCCAGTGACAGGTGAAGATTAAATAATTTCCAAAGTCTCTTTTGGTTTTGACACATTTTTCCTGCTGGTGAATGGAACAAGGAAGATGTGTATGTACCCATGTGCATGTGTGTGTGTGTTTGTATGTATGTATGTGTTTTTGTAAGTGCAAGTGCCCATGTAGATCTATGAGATCTTCTTGAAGCTTGAGTTACAGGCTATTGTGAACTGCTTGACATGGATGCCAGGAACTGACTGATCTTGGGTCGTTTCCAAGAACCCAATGCTCTCAACCAATGATCCTTCTCTCCAGCCCTGAGAAGATTTCTTTACAGTCTTACTATTCGGAGTTTGAAATCCTTTAGTCTGGTGACTCAACAGGAATCAGGGAGTGCTTACTGTCTGGCAGTCTGAGTGCTATGAAGTGAACAATCGACGGATGGGACCGAAATTTACCAAGTCCCAAAGCACCTACCTCACAGAGAGAGAATAGAGTCCAGTCTGCTCATTGCTGTCCCTTAGTAGGTAGCTACCATCACGTCCATTGGAAAGGAGAAGCGCCTCAGCTGCATGGCGTGTGAGGTTGCCGTGATACCACCTACAAAAAACAGAACAGCACTTTCCTTCGGGATGAGCCATGGGTGATCCTTCTCTGGAGTTTTTCTCAAAGATAAACTAGCAATATTGTCCATCTTAAGGATGCCAGAGGCCAACCTCTTAATTCCAGCATGAGGACAAGGAAGCCCCTGGATGAGTTTGAGGGAAGGAAGATATCCATAGCCATGTGATATAGGCCGATTATGTTCTGAAAGTTCCCACATTGTTTTAATCTCCAGTTCTTAAGAATGAGAAGTGAAAAGGAGGCGAGTCTGATGGGCTCAATCTAGTGTGGTTGGAATCCTGTAAAACGGGAAAGCTGAGGAGAGATTTCCATGCAGGAGAATACTGTGTGACCAAGATGGCAGCCAGAGAGTGGGAGATCTCAAACTGGGTCTTCCTTACAACCTTCTGAAGGAGCTGACCTCAGAGATGCCTCAGTTTTGAACTTCTAGCCCTCAAAGCTGTGAGAGAGAGGATTATTCTTGGCCAAACCACTCAGTTTGTGAAGCAGCCCAGTAAAATAATAGTGTTTAAAGGGCCCAAGCTACAGTAGCCATAGCAGAGGCCAGGGAGAGGGACCTGTGTGCCTGTAATTACACCCTGGGAAGACAGAGAAAGGGGATCTCCAGAGCAAGTTTGCTCACAAGACTAGTCCTACCCACCAGCTCTGAGTTTGACTGAGAGATGTCACCTCAGTGGGTAAGGTAGAAGAGCTATGGAGAAGGATTCCCAACATCAACTAACCCTTCACATTCACATCACTCCTTCATAATATACAAGTGTCCACACACATGCAAGTATGTGTACATACACACAAGCATGACAATGGAAAAAGAAGTAAGAACAAAACAGTTGTAAGAGCATTGACCAGTTTCTCTTTCTTCTGTCCTCTGTCACTCTTTCCCAAGCGCAGGGCAGTTTTATGGGGAGAAAATCAAACTGCCCTACAGTCCATGGTCACGAGAAAAATGAGGCTGGGCACAAAGAACCCTAATGTTCATAGTGAGCATTGGCCTGTCAAGTCAAAGAATGTTTCAAGTTGACGAATATCTGAGGAGTTGGAAAAGTCCCAAGGATATTCAAATTGATATTTTCATGTGCCTGTGTTTTCAATTGATCTTGTGGTTTAGAAAAGGTAATACATATATGTGGTGAAAAAAAGACAGTTAACAAAAGCCCTTTTCTTATCCTTGAGCCTCAGTTTCCATTTTTCTTCCTTCAGGAGACAGTTTACCACAGACCTGTGTCTCATGTGCCCATGCATGAATTTAGCTAGCATTCAATTCCGGCTTCAATCACAGATCCCTAATTCTACAAGGATAAAGAACACTCTAGGCCATGGCTCTGCACCTTGGACCTTTATCCTAAGGTCCTTCACTTAGTCTTTAAGTACATCATTGTGGCAGTGCACTGTGGTAACTGGGGTAGTGACCCTGGATCCAGGTTGTGTGGGTCCCAATCCAGGTGACACCTTTCTCTCAAAGCAAGACTTTTAGGCAATTTGTTTCACCAGCCTGAACCTTGGCTCCGTTACATACAAAATCAGAGTAATAACAGCTGTATATCATAGGCCAGCAGTGAGAACTGCTCATGTTCACACCAGTGAGATACATCAGTACTCAGTTAGTCACTGTCATGAAGCGGCCAGATTCACTCAGCTGTACCTAGCGAATTCTCCGCTATGATATCCTTTTCCCTATTCTAATTTGTATCATTTCCATTTACTTCAGATCTAGGAAGGGCAGAATCTCTGCTTCAGTGGCTCCAGCTGCTCCGAATGCTTTAGCTTAGAAACCACATGGTCCCCCGCCAGCAAAAATTTCAGGTTGTCACGTGTCAAGATGACACTATCAAGAGTCACAATATCCAGAGAGAAAAACCTTATTTTCATGTATTGAGATGTTATCTTCTAGCATACATTTTCCCAATTCCTTAACTTTTGGAGAAAAAGAACAAGCCACAAACTTTACTAAATTTTATACCACTAATATGCCAGACATTCTCCTAGCCACTGGTAGCATTGGCTATGCAGTTTAGAATAACAGTTATTTTCCTACTTCAAGTCTTTTGGTCTTACTTTCTGTAGAAAAACAAGGTAAAGAAATTACTACTGGTAACTGTGTTTTAGAAGCAATGTGTTATAAGTTACTTTTCTAAATATTTATTTATTTATTATGTGTACAATATTCTTTCTGTGTGTACGCCTGC
>LOEQ01001208.1:418304-431320 GCA_001685075.1 Bramus lutescens
AAGAATGGATAAGGAAAATATGGTACATTTACACAATGGAGTACTACACAGCAGAAAAAAAGATGACACCTTGAAATTTGCAGGCAAATAGATGGAGCTAAAAAACATCATATTGAGAGAGGTAATCCAGACCCAGAAAGACAATTATCACATGTACTCACTCATAAGTGGTTTTTAAGCATAAAGCAAAGAAAACTAGCCCACAAATCACAGTCCCAGAGAACCTAGATAACAATGAGGACCCTAAGAGAGACATACATGAATCTAATTTACAAGAGAAGTAGAAAAAGACAAGATCTCCTGAGTAAATTGGGAACATGGGAACCATGAGAGAGGGTTGGAGGGGAGGGGAGAGGAAGGGAGGGGAGCAGAGAAAAATGTAGAGCTCAGTAAAATCAATAAAAAAATTTAAAAATCCCAAGAATAACATCAGATTTTAAGCAGACATAGTTTTGCTGACTCCCTTAGTCCATCAGTCATATTTGTATTTGTCTAAATCTTGACTTCAGATGGATACTCTACACTCTTTTGCAAAATAAAGAACGGGTCTAAGTAGGCAAGGAACAGGAAGTCTGTAGGTGGAGTTTTCCCATCCTGTCTGCTTGCTTCCAAATAATCACTCAGAGGTTTAATATGAATTATAAATGCTTGGCTAAGAGCTCAGGCTTATTACTAACTAGCTCTTAGGATTTAATGTATTTCTATTCATCTATATGCTGCCTTGAGGCTTGTGGCGTTTATCTCTTTCTCATTTTGTGTGTCCAACTCACTCTCCATCTGGCTAGCGACTCCTCTGACTCCTCCCTTCCTCATCCCATCATCCTCAGTTTGGCTTTCCTGCCTGTCTCTATCCTGTTCAGCTATCTGCCAGTCAGCTTGGTTATTAAACCAATCATAGTGACCTAAATTTACACAGCATACAGAGTATTATTCTACAGCAGAAGTTGGAGAAAGTTGAAGAACTATTGTGTCTGGGAGACTGTTTCCCTGTAGATTTGCACTGCCTCTCTTTCTTGGGCTGTTATGTCCTCTCTGATCCTTTGGAGGAAGGGATATGATACAGATGTCCCATTTAGGGCTGAACATTCTGCCATCACTTTCCTCCTCATTTAGACCAGCTGTAGGTCTCTATGGTAACCACCATCTACTGATAATAGAAGCTTTTCAGGGCAGCTGCACGTATAAATTCACAGTGGTTGTGACAGCCTGCACAAAATCCGTGCATGCTTGAACAGTCCCAAGTCCAAATGTGGAGGGGGAGGTGGACACAGAGGACCACTCACTCCTAGGCAAGGAGCTGATGGCAACTGAGAGCTCCCAGGAGAGGAAGTTTTCTTTAAGAGTGTGGTCCCTGGTAAGTTGATGATGCTCCGGTGGAAGACCACACATTCAAGACTGCATCAACAGCACAAATTGGACTTCATGGGTGAAAGAAAAGAGAGCATACAGAGTTGGGTGAATGCGAGCGCAGGTAAATACTATGAGAACACAGTACATGAAAATTTCAAAGAACTAGCAAAAAAGGGCTTTGACTCCATATTGCTGCAATATTCACAATAGTGAAGTCATGAAGCCAAAATGGGTGTCCCACACCGAGGAATGGAGAAGGATGATATATTCTACATACACAACAGAATTATTTTTCAGCCATCTGAAGAACGCAATTGTATCATTTGTGGGAGAATGGAGACAGATAATACAGCTGGAGACCATCCTATGAAGTGAATTAAGCCAGTCTCAGAAAGACAAATATGTCTTTTCTCTCCTCTGTGGTTTCTAGGATTTCATATAGTCCCATAAATTATGTATATGTATTGTAAATGAAAGCAAACCCAATATTGTATAGGTAACAAAGAGGACCAGTAGGAATAAGGAGTGGTGGGGGAAGGGAGAGCCGGAAATAGCGCCAGTGTAAATACGCTCAGCATATAGCATAGACGCGTAAGAAATTTTGAAAGAATAATAAAATATAATCGTAAGAAATTTTGAAAGAATAATAAAATAGTATACCTCCAAACTTTGCTTGGCTCTCGCATAACACAGGTCATTCATTAAAGGATGTCTAGAGTTGCAGACTATAATTAACATCTGCTTCATTTTAATCCCGTAAAAGAGTTCATGAACTCATATCTGCCTCTCCTTGTGTTTAGAATGTTCTTCCCCTACACCACGGGGCAACTCTTTCTCATTGGTCAAGAGCCTTCATAAGTTTTGCCTTTTCTTGTGGATCCCACTCTGCAAATTTGCATGGATTTTCCAGCTCTACTCTTCCCGACTTGATTCCGTGAATTTCCTGGTGGCTAAACTTCCCTCCTGGTGGAATCAACCTTTCGCGTTTCTGTCACAACATTTTGCGACTACGCTGAGATGAAACACACTGGTTGTTTTTNNTCTTGATCTATTGGTTAGGTAGAGAAAATATTTAGGAGAGAGTTTGTTTCCTGTAACTTTTTAAAAAACAAATATTCAGAGCTACTTATGCCCCTTTGCATCCACACACAACATATGCTTTGTGTCAATGCTCAGGATCGTGTGTATTTACCATTTGTATTTAACCGCCTGTTACAGGGAGCCACGTGACTTTGGACGGCAGTGTTCCTACATCACTCCAGCAATCAGAAGAAGAGCACTGCACTGTTCAAGCTCCCTAGTTTCCTAGAACTGCAGAGTAGCTTTCCACTGTGGATCATTAGTTGCCTTCGCTGCGCCATTCGCTTTCCGACTTTAAGACACGGTGTCCTGAAACATGCTAACATCTGCATTTGAGGGTTCGTGTGACAGGTGCCGTTCGTGCTGATGAAGCGAGACACCATCTGCATGGAAAGGTCGTGCTTAATCATCTCGGCACTGATTTCTGAACAGTGAAAGCATGGGCTGAAATGAAACCTCCAACTTTCCAGTTACTGTGTTTAGGCAGCAAAAGCAGCCGCTGACTCAACGCGATGCAGCCAAGTCATCTGAGCTCTGCTGGGTGCTACGGGCCTTACGTTGCTTTGTTTTCTTTATTGACCCTGATCTATCAGATAATCAACGTCAGTGACAATAAGCAAAAACGAGCAGAGCAACTGGCCAACTGTAGTAGTTGTGATATTTTTGGTTTTCTAGAGGCATCAGCACAAGATTAAACATGAATATGGGTCAACTTTAAAATTACCAGTGCTGGCATGAGTGAGAAGACAGATCAACCAAGATGTCCAAACACTTTGGGGTTGGGGGAACCCATTCAACAAGAGGGAAACCATGGCACCCAGCCAACCAGCTACCTGGCACAAATGAAGTCATGGCGCTTGGAAGGGAACCTACACTTTACCAAACCGGCTTAAGAGCATACCAAACCTGACTACATTCTGAATATCTGTTCTTATACCAGCAGGTACCTATAATCCTCACACCTCACCAAAGAAACTTCGGTTCCAGCAAACCACAGCTAACCAAAATACAGAATGCTGGTGCTCAATCCCAGCTGATACAGCCACAGTGCACCTCCTGCACCTCAGACTCAGGGGTCACAGCAGAGTAGGGACAGAACATTTGGAAGAGCCAGAGAAACAGGAACTTTACTGGGAGCTCATCTCTAGAAATGTCAGAGAAGCTACCTCAGGAAGACTCATCGACACGGCTGCCTAGACACAACGCGAACAAGGACCACACCCATAGATGTGCTAAATGTGGAGGAGAGAAAGGTTATGAGGCCTCAACCCTAATACAGGCGACTCGGGAATGCCGAGAGCAGAAATAGTCTTTGCCAGGGAAGCATATACCAAGCAAAACCAAATAGTTAGCCCTCAAAGCACATATACAAGTAATAGCATATGGGCTTAGCGCTGTATTTATACCGTTAGGAACACACACACAACAATTAAAGAGGCCATGAATGTGAAAGAAAGCAAGGGGTGGGCAAATGGGAGGAGCTGGAGGGAAGAAAAGGGAGAAAATGATGTAATTATATTAAAATCTAAAACAATAAAAAGAAATTATGAAAAAATGAATGAGATGGGTTTTGGTACTTCCAGAGAGTGTCATGGGCGATACAGAGGCTTGGGGATATGGAAATATTCGTGGCTCTGTTCTGCCAGGCTTAGGATGGGTTTGCTTGTTGTCTATCATCTTAGACCACTGCTCTTTCTTTACTCGCTCCAGGGATTCAAAATCCAGCAAACGACAGCGCCCTTTTTAAAATCACCGACTACTTACTGAGCCAGCGGGAATGACAATCTTGAGCAACATGCTTCTGGCCGTCCTACTGTGACTCGCTAAAGGTCCTTCTACAACTCTCTTTGAAATTGGACCAACAGATAAGCATTTCTTACAATAACCCTGCAAGTCACGAAAGTTGGCATTGCAGAAGATAGAACTCCTCTCGCCACCCAGCGGTGGCCTTGGTTTAGGGATGAGCCTCGCCGCGGCAAGATAACCAAGTTTCCCTACAAGGACCCATTCAGGACCCCTGTGCTGAGGATATCTCGCCACTAGGTGGCAGTCATACCGTACTGGGGCCGGGACTGTTTGATGAGTTTAACTCTCCTGCTGCTTCAACCTCCCCCGTTTGCACTATCATTATAGTAGTGGACATGTAATGAGTTTATCTCAAGGTATTATCACATTTTTGGAAGATACTGAACTACGCTTTTCCCCCCTTTGGTTTTTCAAGACAGGGTTTCTCTGTGTAGCCCAGGCTGTCCTGGAACTGACTTTGTAGACCAGGCTGGCCTTGAACCCAGAGATCTGCCTGTGTCTACCTCCTGAGTGCTGGGATAAAAGGAATGAGCCTCTACCATCCGGCTTGTTTGTTTTTCAATTGTCAAGACAGAACTTCAGGTTTCTCAACCTGCCTTCGAATTCCGTAGATAGCAGAGAACTTCTGCCCCTCAGCTGGGATTACAGGTCTCTGTGACCACATCTACTTTCTAAAAACTCGGAACTTTGTGCTAGGAAAACACTTTACCAACTGAGCTACATCCCCAACTACTAAAACTTTGAGATCACTGCCAAAAAGATTTACATGAGCAAAACGTGACTGGAATGGGAAGTCTCCATTTTATTCCTAAGACGTGTTTCCCCTACAAATTTACTATGCTTTTTGTTAGTTTCTTTTTCCTTAGCCTATTTAGCAAAATACAGATTTTATTAATTTTTTCCTTTTATCATTTAAAACAAACCTGAATATATCTATAAAACGACTGCAGTAGAATCCTGTCTTCTAACGGTAAAAACGACCTTAGGGTTCTCAGAATCACAATGGAAAGAGTGTGCAATAGTTTCCTACCGGGAAACTGACTTGGCTGCAGAGAGGTGGAAGTGGGACAAAGAGCAGAGTGAAGAGAAGCCAGAGATGTTTCCAGAAAAAGTATTGTCAAGAGAGGAGGGAAGCAGGGGAGGGCACAGACTAAGATGGTGGAACCGAAGACGGAGACCTAGGGAATGAGAGCAGAGGTGTTGAACTTGGCCCTGAACCAGGGAATCTGAAGGAATCTGGAAGTGTGTGCTGAGAAGAGCCAGGGAGTGGGCAATTTGGAGTTGGCACAGTGGAAATAAAAGGCAAGGGCTAGAGCTGGTGCCTAAAACCTCCCCACCAGAGGCCTGGAATCTTCATTCTTCATGGCCCCCACAACTGAGTCTCATTCTGCAAGGACTGAGTACCACCAGCCAAGCCAGCCAGGGCCAGAGTCTGCAGATCAAGATGATTTAGTGATGGGTTTGTGCTTCCTAGAGAAACGGTTTATACTGTAAAGCTTCTGTCAAGTCACAGTGCCTCAGGACCTAGTCAGCTTTAAGGCTGGTATCCATCAACATTCCTAAACAAAAAAGGTCTCTGCCATCCCTTGGTGTGTGTGTGTGTGTGTGTGTGTGTGTGTGTGTGTGTGTGTGTGTGTGTGTGTGTGTGTGTGTGTGTGTCTGTGTGTCTGTGTGTGTATTGTTGGTAGTCGGGAGACTGCATAGGGAGAGTGCTAAGTTTCAAACCCTAGACAAATGGCTGATTTGCCTATTTAACATATCAAAGCAGTTCTGGCTACCAGATCCTCCCAGCATCCCTCAGTCCCTACCTATTACAGGCTATGGCTGGCATACCCCATATTCTACCAAAGGGGCTGCCCTTCCCCAAGAGGCTCTTCCCTGTATAATGCAACCACTTTGATTACCTACCCTACCTTTGCCTTCCTAGCTGCTTTGCTGTACCTGGTCTCCTTTCTGCTCCCACCTTTCCCCCTCCTCTTCTCCTCACATGGCTCAGGGACACTCTGATGGCCCTGCCTCTGACTAGGCTCTTCCTTTTATCTATAATAAACTTTCTCCTCCACCACACCTAGAAGCAGTCATATATTTTCCTTTTTATTTCTTTCCTTTTTTGTTCAGAAAGAAAGGGAAACTTTCAGAAGGACAGAGACCACCTTTTCCTGCTCTGATGGAGCAGCAGAGGAATCTTGAGACCCCTTGTCTCTGTGCACCCTGGCTGCAGCTCATGTAAGGGGATTGCTAGCAGTGGGGGCCTGGTGGTTCCCATGGAAAGTGCCCATGTGCCTTCCATCAGCAAGGCTTTCCATGGCTACAGAGGTAGCTTGTTCACACTGATGACTTGAGGCTCAGGGGTGGGAGCCCATGAATGGGATCTTGAACTTTACCAGATTGCACCCCCACAAACTGGTGTGTCAGACACGGGAAAAGGAGAAAGGTGTGGAAGGAGATTCCAGGGAATGATGAAGGGGCTTCTGGGGCAGTTAGTCTCGCAGGTGAATAGTCATGGCTTCAAGGCCAGAAGTATTTTGATTCCTGGCTTTAGTGACTTAGTCTACCTTACTCTCTGTAATACCCGGTTGGGAAGCCCCCTCCCCCTGGGAGTTGCCTTGATCAGGGCTCCACCTCCAGGAAGCCCACCAAATGCTGACCCCCTCTCCAGAGAGGGTCAGGACCACTCCCACAGGCAATTTAGGCTCGCACAGGGAAAAGGAACATGTGGTCTCAAGGTTTGTGTGTACTTCCCCCACCCCGCCATGCTCCCGTGCCACTTGGGAGTGCTGCATTTATTAAACATGGGCATTTTTGATTTGGTCTAATCTGGTCTGATGGGAATTCTTTGCTTTGGCAGAGGAGCGCCTCTTAAAATTATTTTTAATACTCTCTAGTGAGACTTTATGTCTTGGAAGGAGACAGCACTATAATGCTTAACAGCGCTATTTCTAAGAGATCTCAGTACCTTCAGCCTTCTGAGGTCATCTTTTCTTTAATAACTCACAATAATAATTTCAGTTTCTCCTAATCCATGCGATCTGGCTAATCTAGTAACATGGCATGCCAAAGAGATGCCTATGAGTTTTGGAGGCTTACGCTCTCAAGGTTAATGTTTGCCCAGCTTCTTACTATCAGGGAAACGTAGGTGTTGGAGCCAGCCCATGAGGTAATTCTCTTTTCCACACCATCTTCCTCAGACTCTGCAGGATCCCTCCAAGCTCAGCCTTCTCATGAAAGTATTGAGGGGGCAGATGTTTACCAACAGTTTGCTTTAGGACATGGCAGTCAATGCATTTGATAGTGCAAGCGTAACTTAAGAGCTTTGGAAAAGTCTTACCATTGAGTGGTAGGTTCTGGGGGCTGAATTTCTCCAACACCCCTGCGGCTCATTGCTGGGTGAGCAGTTTGCCGTGGGCTTACTCCACCTGCTCAGGAGTCTTTCCTGCTTCCTCTCACAGCCTGCTCTTCAGCTTTGAGGGGGTCACTTGAAGGAAGAAAGTCTTCCCTTCCTGAAAGGGACACCAGCAAGAGCCTCAGGTAGCGGAGCAGCAGGCAGAGGCCCAAGGGATGGTGAGAAACTTCTTCTTTGGAAACTTCTGGACGCATGCAAACATGGGGTTGTCCATCTGGCAGATGGATGGCTTGCATCTAGCAACCTCAGGAGCAAACTGTACAATGACTTTCCAGGGACTGACAAGCTAATGTGTCCTGGGGCTCTCAGAGCTTACTCATTTTAAAAGAGTTTGAGGAGGAAAATATGAAAGAATAGACTTGCATTGAAACAAAACTTAATGAAAAGAGAGGATAAAAAGGTATTTGTGGAGGAATTTAATGGTGGGGGGTAAACTGAGCCCAGAGTAGGGAGATCTTTCTTGACTCAGATCTGCTATTTTTATTTATTTATTTATTTTACCGTCTTCAGTTTATGGCTGGAGAACTCACTTTGAAGACTTTGTGAGAAATCTCTTTGCAATTTGATAGTTCTTGTAGGCATAAGTTTCTATCCTGCCTGGTCCTGCAGTTATTCACTTCCCAACAGAACACATGGAGGCTTATATTAATTACAAACTATTTGGCCTATTACCTCAGGCTTATTAGTAACTAGCTCTTACAACTTAAATTAACCCCTAATGCTTATCTATGTTTAGCCATGTGAGTTGGTACCTTACTCAGTGAGGCATTCTCATCTTGCTTTCTCTGCATCTGGGTGGTGACTACAGACTGAGCCTTTCTTCTTCCCAGAATTCTCCTAGTCTGGTCGCCCCACCTTTACTTCCTGCCTGGCTACTGGCCAATCAGTGTTTTATTAAACCAGTACAAGTGACAAATCTTTACAGGGTACAAGAGCATTATCCCACAGCAAATTCTAAGTGTGTTCCATTGCTCTCTGAATACCTCACGACTGCTGAATTAGGTGACGGTAGGTAAGACATGCAGGATATGCTGCCTCCACATGCCGCTCTGGGATATTGATTATTTTGAGGTGAAGGCTCTTGATGAACAACAAATTGAAGAGGGCTTGCCTAGCCCCGTTTTGTCTTCCTAAAAGCATAGGCAAGGTCCCTCCTTGTACCATGAAGAGAGTCGTTCTTAAAACCTGAGCCAGTATTGCAGGAGTAAGGCCTGCAGAAGCAGTGTCAAGATTAACCTAGGGAGAGGCAGAGAAGGACTGGAAGCCTCCCCACTGGGCTTCATTTTAATAAGAGGACATTAGCAAAAATGACATTAACACAAACATGCTACGCAGGTGCTATGTAATGCCCTATAAAAGGTCACCATCCTTGTGACACAGGACTTTGGGGGTTTTTCCCTCAGCTTACTAGCCTGCTCCTTGTCATGGGAAGTTTTCCCTTAACACAGTTTTTATTTCTAAGCTTGTGATTCTGGCACAATCTTTTGTTCAGGGACACAAGAGTCTGGAATGGGCTGCCCTCGGTACCCAGAACTAAGTCTCTTTTTCTTGTTTTTCCTGCTTTTGGATACTAGCCCAAAGCCTAAGCATGCTTTCTCCGAAGCCCTGGGTTTTCTCACTGTTCTCTGAAGTCCCCCTTTCTACATCCGCTTTCTGAGTGAGCTCCACACCCAGCTTAGAAGGCTGTCTTCTCCCTCCTCAGGGCAGCTGCCTACGTTTACAGTTCGCGTGCCCTTTGGTCTTCCTCTCAAACAAAATGGTTCCTCTGCTTCCTGTCTTCCTTCTGAGTTGGCCTTTAAACTCTTTTGTAAATGTGCCTAAGAACTCACAAAAGGGAATGCCAGATTCCTGGATAACAATGAGGGAGTGGAGGCCAAGAAACATCTGTATTCTAGCCATTGTTAAAAGAACCTGCAGTTGTTGGCCTTCTCCTAAGCACCTTTGTCTGGACACATTAGGTAATTTACCATGCATATCAAACTTACTGCATAAGACTTTGACCCTAGTCGCTGCTTTTGCTATGTTTTTCTTGTGAAGGGTCCTGTGTGTATATAAAAGAAATGAATAGCCTATTTCCTTTTTCTCCTGTCAATGTTTTTGTTTGTGTGTTTGTTTTCTATCCTAGTGGAGGAAGTTGGAGGAAACTTTCCTCTCCTACACAGGTAGTGAAAGGGACACATATGGCTGCTGCCTTTGGGGAAAATATGGAAGACCACAGACGAACACAAATTAGTGGCAGCGCATCAGAGCTGCACTCCAGGGACAGCAACAGCGTCATCTCAGTTCATTTACCCGCAGTGTAGAAACTGCATTTGACTTTAAATCGAGAGTTAAGTGAAAATTTGGAGGCTATTTAGAATGGCAATTAAGAATAGAGTCAGCCCTCCGTATTTCTGGTAGTCAATAAAGTAAGTTATTATCTGCAACTTGTCTCACACAGAATGGCTGCTTCTTCCACTCCCCTAGGTGGTTCTACAGGTTGAACCCTGTGTCCCCTGAATTCTGGGCAAGTACCACTGGGATACACTCCCAGCCCTCTAATTTATTTTTTAAATGTTGAAACAGGGCTTCACTAAGTTGCCCAGCTTGGTCTTGAACACACTCTGTAGCCCAAAGTAGCAATGCTCCTGCCCCAGCTTCCCAGGTAGCTAAGATTTATAGACCCCAACCACCTGGCCCAGCTACTGATTTGAGTACCCTGTCCCTAGTAGCCTATATCTGATGCTCCATATCAAATTGTTTGGCCAAAGCATCTCATATGCAGTGAGGTGGCTGTTATCACCTAATTATTCAAGATGGTTATTGAGATGCTAAAATTCCTTTAAGGTATCCTCAATGATGGTCATTCACCTTTTGAACCAGGCCCTTATCTGATCATCCCTGCATCTGCATGGGGAGGGATCCATGCTGGGCTTTCTCATACAGAGATCCCTGTGGCTGGAGACAGGACCCCTCTTGCCTACAGCCTGGGTTCTCTTCCCCTGAATGGTACCACACACCACCAGGATACAGAGAACTCATGGCATCCCACACCTGTGGGGAATGAGAACCACAGTGAGGCAAATGCATTACGTGTGGCTTTAAGAAACCCCATGACTGTCATCAAGAAAATAATTAAATAGGCCCAGGTAAGCAATCTTCTAAGGAAGAAAACTCATTTGCATAATCACTCCTGAGCAACTCATGGACCTCAACGACCCACAAATAACTTCCTCTCCCTGCCCCCTCAACTACCTTTCTTCAGCCCGACTTTTAAAATGACTACAAAATCAACACTAGCAGTTAGACTCCATTAATCATTTATTTTTGGAAGAGAGTTAAAAGAACCATGGAACCCACCTGTGACAATTAAGCCTCCTAGAGTTCTCTATGTTAGTCCCAGAGCTGGGACCCAGCCCTGACTGTCTTTCAACTTGTTTGTTATATTTAGCCCGACTCAAAGTTCTCCCCACAGTTGAGCCCAAGGCCACATTTTCATTTCTTGAGCTTGCACGTGGGCTGACCCATTTCCTTGGGGGCCTATCTTGAGAACCTGGCCCTGGCATTGCTCTGTAAGGGAATTTCAGAGAGCAGAGTCATTTGATCCTGGGGACTCTCCTGCAAACCATCTATAGAATAGATTAGTTCATGGACACCTGCTGCATAGAAGTTGGTTTCCTGGGGATCAGAGGGGAAGTCCCCAGTGCCCAGTGCTGTGTAGCCAGAGTCTTCCAGCCTCAGGGCGATGGGAGGCAGTATGCAAGAGGGACTCTGATTTAATGATGGGCAGCCTGCATGTGTCGGACAAGATTAGCAAGAGAGACCACCTGCCGGGGATGAGCTGGCTTGGGAAAAAAGAATAACCTGGCACACACACCACGGCTCTTGTATGGATGTGGACTTCACACTCTCCTTTAATGCCACACTGACCTGGAATGTGTGTCCCAGGAAGGCATACTTACCCAACATCATTCCCATTCGCGGGAATAAGGCAAGATGGAAAGGTGGGGAAAATATGGGGAGACAAGAAGGGAAGGGAGCCCCTCACTCCAGAACCTTTTGAAGCCCCTCACCAGCTGAGAATCAAGAATTATAGCACAATTACTGACAGGTGCTGAGGAGGTTGCTGGCACAGTTTTTTTTTAAATATGGAGATATTTTCAAGGAAAAGTGTTAAAATAACATTGAGCTAAGTTTCCAGGGAAGTGCAAATGGCCTCACTTCCCTTTCAACCAGAAACCTTCAACTGTATAAGCATCTCATCAGAAACCTCATTTACAGTGAAAGTTGTGTCCTAACCCCCTTGTGCGACCCTTGTGATGCGTGGTTAATGTGATCAGATTGTAATCCACTCCAGGCACCCCAGAGCCACCCTGCAATCTCTTATCAGAAACAGGAGGGAGGAGGTTTTGTTAATCCGGGAACTGGGTGAGAATAGTAGTTAAGGGTAGTTAATCTCACTACCACAATTCTGAGTCAAATTTAAAGCAAGCTTTAATTAAATGCTGGCCAGGGTGATGGAATCCTGCCAGGTCCATTCCTGTGTTCCCTGAAAATAGCTATGAGTCACACTGTACTGAGGTTTAGAAAGGCACATCGATAAGGCCACTGTATTTCCCATCAGGACCAATCACAGGTAAGCATGGATTCTGACGTACTTCCTGCCTATGTCCTTCTACATCCAATCAGGGTCAAACAAACTTGTTTAGGGGAGTGGAAACACGCGACTTGTTATTTTACAGGAACAACAATCTCCAGCGTGTTAGGAAGTGTCTGTCCTTGTGCAAGGGGCTTGCAGGTTAGAGGCTTTTTTTTTTTATGGATCTCTTAGGCACAGCAATTAAAACTTAAAACCATTTTGGCTTTCACAGTTTCTTAATAACCCTTGAGTTCTAATTTGAATGACTCCAAAACTGGTATATTAGCTATCTATTACTAAGACAGGTAAACGAAACCGCTTTGCAAAGCCCACACAGGGGCTCACGGGTGGGCCTGACCTTCCCTGAGTGCCTCTCTATTTTGAATAAATATCCAGACTCAGCCTGGCTTATCCTGAAATTCTTTTCTGTAGTGATGTTAAGAAGTTAAAGATGGGGCCTTACATGAATGGAGGCCCTGAGAGCTTATGGGAAGTCCTTAGGCTGTTGGTGGCAGCTCTGAGTTTGTCACCTGTTGTCTCAGCACAGACAGAAAGCAAGCAAGGATATCGCTTTCACAGACAATGTTGCTAGTTTCTCCTTTCAGAGTTCACAACTTCTGAATGTTGGTTTTAAGCCAAACGCCCTGGCAAAACTCAGACTTGTCAAAATATCTTGTTATGTATTTGTTAATTTATAAGAGAAACAAAGAAAGAAAGAAAGAAAGAAAGGAAGGAAGGAAGGAAGGAAGGAAGGAAGAA